>CM039484.1:895905-909639 GCA_022433065.1 Begonia loranthoides | reverse complement strand
AGTATTCTGTGATCTCTGGTTTGTTCTCTGGTGTTGATGGCCGAGAGCAATGAGTGAAAGAGTCATAAAGGGGAAGGTTGGAGGTGGGCCAGAATTGGTGGTATTGACCGAAGGGTGATGCTCTGTTTTGGTGCAGGGTATTGTGCAATGAGTCTTCAAAGAATTTTGGTAAGGAATTGTGAGTCTTTGCATTCAAAAGCCCTACCCACAAGTATTAGGTTTATGTCTTTTGTTGATTTCCATGATTGACTTCCTTGATTGAATGTGGATGTACCTTTTGATATAATCTTGTTGAATTCTTTTATAGTAGTTCTGTTGATTGTTTTACTGCATGTAACTCCATTTGGAGTTTGGGATTCTGGTTAGGATTTGATAGGAATCTTGTAATATATGCTCATATTGTTATGTAATTCTTTTATTGTTAAATTAATTGTGCCAAATTCATTGTTAAAACTCCCAGCATGTCAATGTCCATCTAGTTATTGATCTTTATTTCAATTTAAGAATGTCATATCTTGCACGTTGTTCGTTCACTCTTTATAGTTTTATTGTTTACATTTCCGTCAAGAATTGAACATATTGCACGTTTTAATTGTTGTTAGATTTCATTATTCTATTGTCGATCCGTAGAGAAATGATGCACGTTTTTATTCACTAATGCTTGCTTATATTTTCAGCTTTAAATTGAGCATGATAAACTGTTTTAATTGCTTAAATTCGATGTTGTTTCGCTACTGTTCCGTAGCTATTTTCGTCAATTTCGAAGCATATTTAGCACGTTTTAATTGCTTGATATTCGCTGTAGACCCGGTGCTGTTCTGGTTTTAATCTTCCATCAATTCAGAGTTATAATTGTACGTTTAGCTTGTTCGAAACTCATTGTCAAGTTGCTGCCTATATGCTGTGTTTTCTGTTAGGATTCGTAACATATCGCACGTTTTATGTTGTCAAATGATAAGCATGTATGTACGTTGTTAATTCGTTATTGTATCTTGTGTTCGCCGCCATATTATAGAACATGTATGTAGGTTACTTCCGTTGTAGACTTCGCATTTTACAATTGGTATCAAAGTATTAGTATCAAAGTATTTAGCATGTTTTGTTCATTGTTTCTTGTTATTACTTCTAGTTTTGATTCAAGAGCATGATAAGTAATCTAAGACGTTATGGATTCATGAATATAGATAGGATTTCTATTAACTTGCAAAGTATTTAACGGATCGATGTATTAGTAGAATTGCTACTCTTCTGTTGTTAGCTTTCGTACGTTTTCAATGTTCGATATCATGGTTGTTGAATGTTTAAATGAAATGAGTATATTTCCGTGATAGTTGTCATAGTTCATTCCTTGATAAATTGGATTGTAGTTCAATGATGCCTTGTAGAGATTGATTTCGTGATTGTCTGTATAGATGAAATTTTATGGCATCTTGGATATTTACTTGTATAGATTGCTTGCTAGATTCACTAAGTTAAGGGTTCATGGTCTTAGAAACCCTTAGGAAATACCACAAATGAGTTGGTATTCATAACGCGAGTCAAAATGACTAATAGTGTACGTAAGGGAATTAGCGACCGGGTTAATGGTTCGGATCTAATCGGTAGACTCGGTAAACAGAATGTAAGATCTTCCCGCCCATGGGATTGAAAAGCTTGTCTACTCTAGGGTGTTAGATGCCGAGTTTCCCCCCATTGCCTGCTAGGGTTCTCTAATCTCTCAACTCGATCCACGAGTAAGAAAGATGTAACAGTGAGTAAAGAACGGCTTAGGCGGATCCCATTCCGACATAATGAGTTAAAGGCATCTTGTTGTGTTTTCAATTCCTTACTAAGCCTTTTTGGGCTTATAGTGTCTACTTGTGGTGTAGGTGTTTGTGATAATATGCTTTATTTAAAAGAGAAGCAGTTGATGAGGAATTTACATGGTCGAGCAACGTGGTTGGCAAAGTTCAAAGCTAAAGGTTAAAGACTTAATGGTAAAGAGCAAAAGACTAAAGAGCAATTAGTTTTGTAATTATAAATATAATTTAGTTATTTCTAAAATAGTTTATTTAAGCTTCCGCTACATTTTCAAGGAAAATGATTTATACTCATATATATTCATGGTTTAAGTAACGATTATAAAAGAGAATTTGACGGTTCGGTTTTTAGAAGAAAACTTTGATTTCATTTAATAGCAATTTAAGTTATTATTATAAAAGTTTTAAATTTATCGCATTTAAAAAAAAAAAAAAAAAAAAAACAGGGTCGTCACAAGCAAGCTCTTCAATACCTTTTGATTATGGATTTTGGGCTCCCTTTCTTGGACTTCTCACACAAAAATTTGTGGTTTTTCCTTGAACTTCTTTGTCTTTGCTTTAATCATTGGGTCTCCATTGCCTCATAGGGAACCTTGGTCTTTGTAGGTGTTCTGGATCACATCATTCCTCCCTTCTTTGAAAAGATTTGTCCTCGAATTGCCTACATCATACAAGGACAAGTTAATAGTATTTGAAGAAGCATTAATCTTATTGTTTACACTGGGTAGGTTATCTTCATAAATGTTGTCATTGATGTGCTCCAAGGCTTGGGATGGACCATTTGTGGTTGAATTGCAAATCTTTCTTTCTTTTCGTCAAAACTAGCAAACTCATTAGTAAGTAAAGATAAAACTTCTAACGAAATTAAAAGATTAATTCCACAAATAATTTCAAATGATGAGTAAGATATGATAGAATGAGCAATCTTATTATATATAAACTCATCACGCATTAAACACTTCATCAAATTAGCATAAAATGGATTATCTCTTAAAATATCGAAAAATAAATCAAGGTGCCTAACATGTGCTTTTATAAATTTGTCATAATCCAAATCATCATCAAAGCATTCAATAGCAAATTTCCCAATAAAAGTTTGAATCACATAATTCATCAATATCATAAAGGTACAAAAAACATTGAATAATCCATATAGCATAATCAACCACTCATATAGCAAAACTAACCAATCATATAGTCCATGTTTAAATTTAAATGGAAATTTCCAATAACCATCTTTCAAATCCAGCCTAAAAATCCAACATGCTCCACCATTAATAAGGATATCAACTAAGGTCATAAAGATACCATTTTTCATATAATTCATATAATGACTATTAAATACACTAACTAGCAATTAAAAAATGTAACACATAAGCACAAACAATGTATTTTTATTGTATAAACATCCTTTAAGTCTATAAAAATTGGCACATGTATCTTTCCACAAACAATCCAAATTTTCCAAAAAATTTCCACACTGCATCTTTTTCACTAATAATCCAAAATTTTCCAAAATCTAAGTCATTCTCATGTAAATTCTTAAAATTTTCCAATCTCAATAACTTAGTTTGAAGTATAATGAAAAGTACAAACCTTTTTTGACATTGGTTTGGCAACCACAATGTTCTTATCTTTCTCGACATACGGAAACTTATTGTCTCACTCCCTCCAAGGTGTTTGCCTCTCTTTTAATTTGCGTTTATAATCCTACAAAATAGGTAAGACAAACACTAGAAAAGAAGTTAGCTCATGGGAGAAAAAATAAATATTTTTGCACAAAGGTAAAATCAAGTCTCCACTCTCCTCACTCTTTATAATCACTCTAATTTCTTTCTCTTCCTTTTCTCCCTCGGATTTTACCTCCTCTCCCGCAATTTTTTTCTCCATCTCTCTTTCGAATTTTACTCTCTCTTCCTCCAAATTCATTTCTTCCTCATTGCCTTTTTTGTTCGCTTTAATTTCGGTTGTTCTTTCTATGACTCTTTTATCTCATTTTTCATAATCACTTTTTTCCATTTCAACTCTTTTTGTCTCTTCAACTTCCAAAGTTTGTTCAACTCCATCAAAATCAAAACTTTTTTTTTTTCATTTTTGGTGTAGTACATTCTTGAAAGTCTTTGGCAATCCTTTATTGGTTCTTACTAGCTTCCCATAGCTTTAATGGTGTTAGTACCACAACTTTCCCATTCTAAATCAAGGAATACTCATTTTTGTATCCGTTGTGGTTGACTCTTCTGTCATACTGCCAAGGTCTTTCGAGGAGAGTATGAGTCGCTTGCATGGGGACCATATCACATAATACCTTGTCTTTGTACCTCCCAATAGATAATGTTACCTCCACTTGGTTGGTGACTTTGATTTCTCCACTATCGCTTAGCCACAACAACTTATATGGCCTTAGATGTTTTGTAGTTTTCAAGTCTAGTTTCTGAACCAATAAAGTATTGGTCACGTTGGTGCAACTTCCACTGTCAATAATTAAGCTACACATCTTATTTTCAATATGGCATCAGGTGTGGAATATTTGCTCTCTTTGTATCTCGTCATGATCTTCTTTGATTTGAACACTTAATGCTCTTCGCGTGACCAATAAATTTCCCTTTACTAACTCTCCTCTTTTCATGTTTTTAGGTCAATAAGTTTAAGGAATGGTAGATGAGAAGAAGAAATTACAACAATTGCAACCCAAAGGGAAAAAATCGTAAAAAAAAAAAGAAATAAATAAAATTACAAAGGAAAGTAATTGAATTGAAGAATTAAAGTGCGTTGAAAGTAATTGCGGAAAGTAAAGTGTGGTGATGTAAATGAGAAAAACCAAATCGCAGAGAAGTAAATTGCGGAAAAGTAAATTGCGATAAAGTAAAGGGCGATAAATAAAGGTCCGTAAAAATAAAGGTCATTTCTCACTCACTCACGTGTTTCACTTGAATAATGTTCACTCCCACTTGTGTTTGCTCTCGAATGACTTTTATAGTAATAGGCTCCCATTCTTGTCATTTACCACTCGATCCTCACTTTAAGATCTTTACGAAACAACTCAATCAAAAAATAAAGCTTTCAACAATCATAAATTGAAAAAAATCAAAACTTTTCAAACTTTAAATTCAACTTTCAACTAAATGTGATTAAAACCAAACTACTCAAACTTCTTATTGTGATTAAGTAGCCTAAGGAGCAATACCTTGAATTTGGGTAAGGTATTGAAGAACTTTCCCAAAAATGAAACTTTTCCCCGAAAATGTCTTAAAACTGACAAAAATAGACCGGAGATTGGATAATTGAATTGAACTCTATGAAATGCAACCAACAAGGTAATTTTTGAGATTGGAAGCTTTCTTTCTCTTTTTTTTTTTTTTGAATTTTCGAAATTTTGGGATATGCCCAATTTTTTTTGAAATAAAATGCTAACTTTTTTTCTTTTTTTTAAGAGTGATCGAAAAAAGTCAAAAGAAAGCACTTGATAATGATAACGGATCGAAAAGATCAAGATATTCAAAAGAAAGGAAAGAACTTTTTTTATATAGATAATTGAAAAGAACAAAGAATGGTAGAAGAGAAATTTCTAACAAGAAATATAAAGATAGCTACTTGAATTTGTTCGAGCCAATGCTCTAATACGAACTGATACAAACCTAAGGTATTAAAGAACCCTAGACCCAACAAATAAGAAAGTGTAGAAAGGAACTTGACCCTAGCCAAACTTGTTGACTAGAACCAGAGTTATCAGAAGAGCAGCTTGACTCTAACCAAACCTGTTGGTTGAACCAAAATTATCAAGAGTCTGATCTAAGATGGATGCTTGAAGATACCAAGTTCTTTGTAAAGAACAAAAGAGAGGAAACCTCACAAAAACACACAAGTTTATTCAAAATTCAATGTCCTCTAATGAGGTCTTACACTTGTTTAAATAGGAAAGTATTAGGTTAACCCTAAAAGATTGTAAAACGACTAAAATAACACAAAATAAACTAAGGTTTAGAGTTGGAAGAGCGGTGGGGGCTCACGACAGGTGCGTTGGGCCTGGGCCGCTCGCGTTGGGTTGACTGGCGTGGGATTCGCGGGATGTGAGCGGATGACGGGGCGCAGTGATGGGGCACGGGTCAGGCGTCAATGGGCTCGATGTGGGGCCGTTGTGTTGGACTCAGTTGGCGCACGAATGGGTGCTGACGGGTGCACTGTTAGGCGAGCCGGATCTGGTGCTGGAGGCTGACGGGGCGCGAGCGCGGGCCTGGAGATGATGGGGTCGCAGTTGGGCTGGATCAGGTTGGCGTGCTGGTGTGTGGGCGGGATGGGCCGCAGGCAGTGTGAGGGCGCTGGGCTGTGCGTTGGGCCGCAACCTAGGCTATTGACTGGATGCGCCTGTTGCAAGTGGGCCTTCGGGCTTTTGACTTGTATTTCCTCTTTTACCCCTCATCCAATGCTTAGCAAGCTCTTTAAGACCTTTTGATCATGGATTTTGGCTCCCTTTCTTGGACTTCTCACACAAAAATTTGTGGTTTTTCCTTCACATTCTTTGTCTTTGCTTTAATCATTGGGCCTCCATTGCCTCCTGATATTTCGTATCACATCAACATCCCAGCAATGAATTTTAATGAAATCTACCAAATATAGTTTGTTGACATCAGATGTAGCGATAAACTATTATGACAAAAATGCTATCGTTTTCTAGTCGATGCGATGAAATTTATATGATTGGAGTTGTTTGGTCTAACATCAAGTTACTTTTGAGAAAACCCATCAAACAAAATAAAAGAAAATTTGTTCCACCAAGTGAGATTGAGTGTTACAACCTTCAACTATGAGAAATAAACAAGACAAATATCGTTGTCACATTTCTCGTGAAAAAATTTATTTTTTTTTTCTACGGTGGATATGACATCTTTCCACAATGAACCTGTACATGAAGTGGTGAAAGTCAATGACTTACTTTCTACAAAACAAGATAAATATCTGCTGCAGAAACGACACATTTTTGCTGCAGAAACGACACATTTCCACTGCAGAAACGACACGTTTTCGCTGCGGAAAATAAGTTCTATTCCAAATACTTGTTTTACTCAGCGGAAGGCAAGTATCTGCTGCGGAAAAGTAATTTTTACGGCAAATACTTGTCTGCCGTTGCAAAATCATAGTTTCGTCAGTGGAATCGTATATTTCATTGAGGAAAATACGTACGAAAATTGTGCTTCCTTAATCTTAGTATGTAATTTCACATTCCACCCAGTATAGAGCACACAAGTCAGAGTGATTTTCAAGCGAATTCCAAATCTTAATCTTCACGGTCTTCCAATAGATTCTACCAGACTTAAAAAATTTAAATTTTTAATTGAAAATATAGTAGTAATATTTGACTTATTTATTTTTCATAGTTGAATATTTTATTTATTAATAAAAATTATTTAGTGTTTGTTTTGATTATTGTAAATCAATGTTTGTTTGGTTAATTTTTCCATAATCTAATTTTCATTAACCACCGAAAACGCATTATTGTTCTCATATCCAAATTGGCCAAACACGCCTTAGGCAGCGTGAAATGGACGCGCAAACAGCATTTGGCGGATTGAGTTCTCGCCTAAAAATGGCGTCGGCTCGGGCTCTCCACAGCAGAGTGGTGCCTCCGATTGTAGCATCTTCGGCCATACGACGTCGTTTGACCATTGTCGGTGCATTCTGCGTTCTGGGCTTCGGAGTCTCCAAACTCTACCCTGCCCTCTCCTCCTCAACACTCCGCACGGGTTGCGTTCAGTCTCTCTCTGTCCTCCCCTCGAGGTTTTTTCGTTTTTTTCAGCTCCAGTTCTTCTTTTCTTCTGTTGATTTTCTTTGATTTCCTCTAATTTTTGAGAATTTATTTGATTGCGGTCGAAACAAACGGAATTCAGATCAGTGGTCGGTGGCCTGGAAGGAGCCAAGAGCGAGCATTTTGTCAGAATGGAAGGGAGCAGTACCGTTGCCGCAAGCATCGTTGTTTACGTCACAGTTCCCAACAAAGAAACAGGTCTCTCTACTTCGCTTCTTTCCATTACATTTCCTAATTTGATTCGAAATTTTGGGTAATTAATAAAATTTTGAACTTCTGTAAAACTCATCGTCGAAATCCGGCTTGCAAGGAGAAAGGCCAGGTTGGTTATAAATCAACGGATTCATCTAAAAGTTGGTGATGTAGGACAATTTAATTCCATACGTCCCGCCCTCTTTTCAGACCATCATAGCTGCCAGCCCAAGGCTGTGTCATCCATTGCTATAGACGATGTTTCGATGATACGAAGGAAGTTTTTGCGAAACCCATCGGAAGAATTGCTCAGATATCGGTAACCGAGGCTGGCTTAGGCAGGTTATAATGCCATGGCCAGACCTATTGACTGTCGACTGGAAAGTTTTATCTTCTGAATTGTAGCGACCACATTGCTAGAATTGCCCCAGAAGACAATGGTGCCCGTATTAACTTGCATGTCGAGGGAAAAGATTTATTTGGTTTACATATAATACTGATCCATTTGCCCTTTTCCAATAAGCTCAGAGGAATTTCTTTGTTATTATTAATATCTGGGCAGTAAAAATTCTCCCTGCAGGTAAGAAATTGGCTCAGAGTATTGTCAAAGAAAAGCTTGCTGCTTGCGTCAATATAGTACCAGGTATCCACTCCATTCTTTTCATTTCACCATCATTTCCTATCTGCCTGAATTTGCACTTGATAATGTTTAAAGTATGTAAAGCATACTATGTGTAGTGCGCAAAACTCTTACTTTTGCAAGTTGAAATCGCTTCCATCTTCATCCCGACCAGTTTGTTTACGTATTTCTTTTTTTCATTTTCTTATTTGTTGTATTAAGCGGTGCTATAATTTCGTTAAAACTATTTAAGATGATTTCATGATTCTTCCTAGCAACTTGTTTTCTTTGATCGTTTGTTTATGAACTTGATGTTCAACAAGAAGTGAAGTTGAGAGTTAAAGAAACGAATGGATCGAGAAACTAAATTTAGAAATTGGAGGAATGAAAGGGAGAGATGAACGAAATAACGAGATATATTGGCTAGGAGAATGTCATATCCATTATCAATATTAAAGTTTGTTGGAATAGTCTAACCGAGAGATCCGTTAATAAAGGTTAAAATAACAAGAATTATAAAATCTCTTAGTGAAAGATGATATTTTAATGAAGACATTAAATTTAGAACCTAATTTGAAGGTAAATTAAAAAATTTAAAATGTGATGTGACATAGTTAGTTATTGTAATCGAGAGATTATTTGGCTATATGTTAGAAATGTAGGGGGGATTATGGAGAAGGAAATATTGTTGCTTAGTGTTCTTGAGGGAAATTAGATTTAGGGTTTTGAATTTGTGGATTTCCAGATTCGTGATTAGGATTAAAGTTAGTTTCCGAGTCGTAGCATTGTTGCTGGATTCGTGGCTTATTCTTTCGTGTTCTCCAGGTTCGCTGCTCAACAATTGTCTATAGATACTATATTTCCATGTTTACTTCCACAACTTTTTAGCTGCAACGTCGCATATACATGAATCGGCGGCATGATTTTGGTGTTTATTTTCATCTATTTTGTTTTAGTTACTCGAATAGAAATTTCACGCGATTTTCTCGATGATCTCTGAATAATGCCTTTTCTTTAGAGAAAAATAACGTTTTATTATCGCTTTGTGATTCTATCTCATGGCTTTGGTCTTCTCTTTCCTCGAGTGACCTCGTTGTCAATTCCGTTTATGCAGGAATCGAATCTGTTTACCAGTGGAAGGGAGAAGTAAGAATGTGGCCCCCTCTATCTATCCATTTCTTCCCATGATATGGAAATTGTGCTTTCACTGAACTTGCTACAACTCTCTGATGGCAGATTCAAACAGATCTTGAGGAGCTTCTGATAATAAAGACGAGGCAATCACTTTTGGAAGCTCTAACAGAGCATGTCAAAGCCAATCACCCATACGAGTAAGCTCAAAGATTCTCCATTTTTACCAGTTCAAGAAAAAAAAAAGGATTTTCAAAGATAAAATTGAAGAACCAAACAGATTCAGTTGAAAGTACAGTCTCTCAATCTTGTGTTATATCTTTTCTCAGCGTTCCTGAGGTAATTGCTTTACCCATCAATGGCGGCAGCCTCCAGTATCTAGAGTGGATCAAAGAGAGCACAAGGGACTAGCTCAGAGGTTTTACTTTGCAAAATGTGTTCCCCCCGTGTGCTAAATGTTTGCAAAAACAGGAACTGAAACATAATGTTTGATGTGTGTATAAGAATTAAAACAAGTTTTGATCTTTCAAGTTTCAAGTTACATGCATTCTTATCTGATATGATCTGGGTTTCAATCGTTGCAGAGATGAGAGAGAGACAGAGATTGATTGTAATGAAGCATTGTTTAATGTAAGATGCCTATATGCAAAGTGTCAGTGAGATTGAGCAGAGATTCAGCGATAACCAGAAAAAGAAAATATGATATAGGACATTAAATTTACGTGAAAAAATCTTTTCGGGAAAAAATTATAGACAGGAGAATAAATTTATTATGAAGATCGACATACAACTGCGATTTTTATGATTATATTTTATATGAATTTATAGATAAAATAAAATTCTAAATGAGATTTATAAGAATGCGAAGAATGGGAGACTTGCACGTTATATTGTAAAATGCACCAAACAATGGTGGCGACTAAGTAAAGAATCTGAGCAGTTCCAAGAGTAGTACTAAACTCAAAGACTTGCTTTTTTCAACAACTCAAACAAACCCACGAGCATAAAACCCCTAAAGTTGGTTAATTGAACCCGAAAATAAAGAAAAAATTAAGAACTAGGAACATCATTCTTCATCTTCCCCAAAAATAATTGCTCAAATCTGGTCTTTTGATGTTCTACAGAAGTAGATCAGAGAAGGGTGATTAGGCAAACACCATGCCACCTTATGGGCTGCAACTGCACGTCAGAGAAAGCCATGTAATTCCAGTTCTTCCGTTTTCACAATTGTTCAATCTTTCTAGCCCAGTTCTTCTCTGTTTGAATTGGTTCGTTTTTTGCTGGTTTTAATTTTCAGGTTGAGATGGATAATGGCATCGTCCAGGTGACACTGTCGAACCCAGATGGAATTATCACTGGAATTAGATTTAATGGGATTGACAACCTGCTGGAAGTTCTTAACGACGAATCAAATAGAGGGTATTTCCTGCAATTACTAACCCGATAAATGTAATGTTATTACCAATACAATATATATGAATCTATATATATATTATGTATAGATATTGGGATCTTGTATGGAGCTCACCAACCTCTACCACCACAACTGGGATTTTTGACGTGTGAGAGTTTCTCTCTTTCACTACTGAAGCTCTCTTTCAGGCTAGCTAGTTTACTGTGTATTTCTGAAAAGAGATGAAAAATATACGCAGGATCAAGGGGACAGATTTCAAAATTATAGTGCAGAATGAAGAACAGGTGGAGCTGTCGTTCACAAGATCATGGGATTTCTCTCTCGAGGGCAAGCTCGTACCTTTAAACATTGATAAGAGGTGTTCTTCCTCCCTCAAATAATGGTGTAAATTTAGGGTTTTGGAGAAATGAAAGGAAAACCCAGTGATTTTATTAAAGCTGATTTTTCTTTTTTGGTAGGTTCATCATGCTCAGGGGTTCCTCTGGGTTCTACTCCTACGCCATTTATGAACACTTGAAAGACTGGCCTGGTTTCAATCTGGATGAAACCAGAATCACATTCAAACTCAGAAAAGACAAGTACTAAAATTTGAAACTTTTTTGTTGTGTTTTTGTTCTTTGTAAAAATTGATGATTGAGCTGAAGAAAGTGAAAGATTAGGTTTCATTACATGGCCATAGCAGACGACAGGCAAAGATTCATGCCTCTGCCTGACGATCGCTTGCCATCGAGGGGCCAAGCTCTTGCCTATCCAGAGGCTGTGCTTCTTCTCAATCCCGTGGAGCCTGAGTTTACAGGAGAGGTAATTATACTCTCTAAATTTAGTTTATTTAAAGGTAATTAACAAAAACAACAATAAATAATTTTTTTGTTAATAAATAAAATATTAAACTATAATAAATAAATAAAATTAATATTATGATCATATTTTTTATTAAAATTTTAATTTTTTTTAAGCAGATAAATCGTCTTTTTGTGGCAAAATCGTACATGAAGTAATTATATTCAAAAGACTTAATTTTCGTAGCAGAATACAAATATTTGTTGGGGACATATTGAAATACTAGTCGTGTTTGAGTTTGAGGTTGAAGTTGTATTTTAGTTTGTGGTCGTATTTTACAATTGGGTCGTGCTGAGAAAACTAAAATTCCACATTGCAAGGCAAGTATCTACTGCAAAAATTACCCTTTTTATAACGAATACTTGTCTCCGTTACAGAAAGTAAGTCTTTGATTACAACTAATTCATGTATGAATTCGCTGCGGAAAATAAGTCTTTGATTACAAGTATTTCATGTACAGGTCCGCTACAAAAAAAACGACCTATTCGCTGCGAAAAAAAATTTAAATTTTTAACAGAAAACGTGACAACAATATTTGTCTCGTTTACTTCTCATAAGTCAGTATTTTATTTGTTAGCAAAAATATTTTAGTGTTTGACTTGTCACTGATTTCATAGTTCACTATTTGTTTCGTCAATTATCCTAAGTTTATGGGGCGTATATTAACATATGATACATGTTTGACAAGGTGGACGACAAGTACCAATATTCTTGTGACAACAAAGATATCCGAGTTCATGGTTGGATATCGATGGACCCACCGGTCGGTTTCTGGCAAATCACGGCCAGCGATGAGTTCCGGTCGGGAGGACCCATCAAACAAAATCTTACGTCGCATGTCGGCCCCATCACCCTCGCCGTAAGCTGAGTAAACATAAAGTAAAATGCACATAAAACATAATGTGAAGCATACACATGTTTGATTCGATTGTCACACGCAGATGTTTCTCAGCGCTCACTATTCGGGACTAGATTTGGTGCCCAAATTTGGGTCAAGAGAGGCTTGGAAGAAAGTTTTTGGCCCTGTTTTTATCTACCTTAACTCTGTTTTCAATGGCGATGACCCATTTCTGCTTTGGGATGATGCCAAATTACAGGTTTTTCTCTTTATTAAAATTAGGATAATTAACCAAAAAAAACACTGAACTATGATATCAGTAACAACACAAATATTAAACAATTTTCGCTAACAAATAAAATATTGAACTATAGGAAATACATGAGGCAAACGTCACTGTCACGTTTTCTGTTAAAAATTTAAATTTTTTTCTGCATCGAAAAGAATATCGTCTTTTCGCAGTGGATTCGTAAGTAAAGTAATTATAGTCAATGACTTACTTTCCACAGCGGAAGACAAGTATCTTCTGCAAAAACTGTAATTTTCGCAGCGAATACTTGCATTCTACAATAGTATTGTAGTTTCCTCAGCGAAAATGTGTCTTTTGCTGAAGAAAATACGTACGATGATTGAAAATTTAAATTTCTAACCGAAAATGTAATATTTTTATTTGTTAGTGTAAATTAATTTTTTTAAAATAATACAATACATAATTTAAATATAAAAATGATGATTTCATGTGATGTGGTGTTATTTTTTTCAGGTGATGATGGAAGTAGAGAGCTGGCCGTATTCCTTCGTGTCGTCGGAGGACTTTCCGACATCGGACCGGAGGGGTAATCTGGGAGGCAGACTACTTATCCTGGACAGGTTGTTTTAAAAAAGATAATTCTGAAAAATTAATGAATTTTGTTGTGGTTTGAAGATCTGTTCTTATAAGTGATGGGGATAGGTACATTAGCAGTGACTGTATTGCAGCAACTGGTGCAAACGTTGGGCTGGCTCCTCCGGGAGATGCTGGTTCTTGGCAAAGAGAGTGCAAGGTCTCTCTCTCTCTCTCTCTCTCTCTCTCTCTCTCTCTAGATCGGTATCTGGGGGGGA
>CM039484.1:675074-895545 GCA_022433065.1 Begonia loranthoides | reverse complement strand
CTCTCTCTCTCTCGATTTCTCTCTCCCCCATGATGAGATGGGGGTTCCCTCCCTCCCTCTATTTCTCTCTCCCCCATGATGAGATGGGGTTCCCTCCCTCCCTCTATTTCTCTCTCCCCCATGATGAGATGGGGTTCCCTCCCTCCCTCTATTTCTCTCTCCCCCATGATGAGATGGGGTTCCCTCCCTCCCTCTATTTCTCTCTCCCCCATGATGAGATGGGGGTTGGCAAAGAGAATACAATCTCTCTCTCTACAAAATACACATAATTAAAATTGAAGGTAATTATTAATATTAACCCTCAATATTTGAGGCGTTAGCAACAGACAATATTATTGTTAGGCGGTCTGTTAAATGATGGATATTATATGTGAAAATTGGAAAAGGTATTTTCTCCAACAAAAGTCAAGTTTCTCCTGCGGAAATAGTATTTTCCACAGCGAAAGTGTAATATTTTCTAGTGCTTTTAGTACAATATTATCTGTTTTGAGTCGAGGCATGCAACATTTTTGTTATTGGGGTAGTCTAAAACGTGTTGTACTAGGTAGGGAGAGAAATTCTACTTATATCGTTGGTAACCCTCTCCGTAAAGGTCATAAAAGACACATGTGTGGGTCTGACTCATATCAGTGGGGATGCATAATCTTGCATCGCTTGAGAGATTAGAAAGTACATGGTTTATAGTAGTAGAGTTATCCTCTCTACCTAATATAATGCGTTTTGGGCTAACCCCAAGAACAAAACCGTGCGGGCATCAGCCCAAAGCAGACAATATTGTACTAAAAACACTTGAGACGTTACAGGAAGACAAGTATATTGTGCAAAAATAGTATTTTTCACAGCCAAAAACAAGTATCTACCTCATTAAAGGTAATTTTAGTAGCGAAAAGAGTAATTTTCATAAATAATATACTTTATTTAACGAATCCCTAATATTAAGTGTATTTGTTGATAACTCTTCAAATTTTGAGATGGTAAATAAAAAAAATAAAAATTTAAGATATTAGTAAAAAATATACTAATATTAATATCGATAATTATCCTAAAACGTAATTTATTCATGTAAATTATCATAAATCAGTCAATCATATTATGGTATAATAATTTGATAGGACTATCAATTTTGGACGATTGCTGACGAGGAAGGTTTCTTTTCAATAATGGATGTCCGGCCCGGAGTTTATAAACTATATGCATGGGTTCCTGGGTTCATCGGAGATTACGCATACGACGTCGTCATTGACGTTACTCCGGGTAAATTCTAAAGAAAACCCCAAGAACAAATCTGCCATTTTTGTTTTTAATTCTAACTGAGCTTTGAAAAATAGGATCTGAGATTGAGATGGGTGAAGTTGTATATGAACCCCCGAGAGACGGTCCCACATTATGGGAAATAGGCGTTCCTGACCGATCCGCCGCAGAATTCTACGTCCCTGATCCAAATCCCATGTACATAAATAAGTTATACACAAACCACCCTCAAAGGTTTCTTCTTCTTCTTCTTCCTCTTCCTCGTCGCCATTTCCGGCGAGTTTAAACCGAGGTTCGAACTGTTCTTTATTGTTTTTCTGCAGATTCAGACAGTATGGATTGTGGGAAAGATACGCAGAGCTTTACCCAGATGGAGACTTGGTCTATACTGTTGGCGTCAGTGATTACTCCAAAGACTGGTTTTTTGCGCAAGTTCCAAGGTTTTCAGCGCTGGGAAAATGGAAATAACCATTATTTCCTTTTAAAATGAGATTAATAATCCATGTTTGAAGCTGTTGTAATTGAATTTTAATGCTTTTTTTAGGAAGACAGGTGACAATTCATTTCAAGGTACGACCTGGCAAATCAAGTTCGAGTTAGAAGTAGTAGATTCGAATGCAACTTATAAACTCAGACTGGCTCTGGCTTCTGCGACCATGGCTGAATTACAGGTATGAATATCAAATGAAAAGATTATTGCAGCAGAAATTATTCTTTGTTTTATTTGTTGAATTTTTCTTCTATTTTCAACGTACTAAATAATGAATTTTTTCAGTTTATTGAATATATGTTTAACTTAAAATACATTAATTTTTCAATAAATAATTAATTAAAAATCTTCGATCTTTGTACAAAAATCAATTTCAAACATATTAATATTTTTAAAATTGATTTTTTGATGAATTTTCTCAGTTGAATGAAAACATATCTATCTTGAAATACATTGATTTTTCAACAAATAGTTAACTGTAAATCTTTCATTTTGATACCAAAATCGATTTCGAATTGATTAACGTTCTTAAAATCAATTTTCCATCAAGTTTCTTCAATGTATCGAAAACATGATTAGTTAGAAATACATTGATTTTTCAACAATCAGTTAACTAAAAATCTTCAATTTTGATACCAAAATGAATTTTGAATATATTAACTGTAAATCTTCCATTGTGGAAAGTTTTTTCGTTTTTAACGTTTCTTTCAACTGGTTAACGACGACATTTGCGTCATTCATTTATCATAGTTGAGTGTTTTATTTGTTGGTGAAAATTATTTAGTAATTAACTTAACATTAATATCATAGTTCAGTGGTTGTTTTGTTATTATTATTATTTTTTAATAGTTATTTTGATGGAATTGGCTGTGCTTAAATTGAAGGTTCGAGTGAATGATTCAACGGCAAGTTCTCCTCTATTTTCAAGTGGAATAATAGGAAGAGACAACTCCATAGCCAGGCATGGAATTCATGGGCTGTATTGGCTTTTCAACGTGGATGTAGGAGGAGACATGCTTGTTGAAGGTCATAACACAATATTCTTGACGCAGCCAAGAAGTAGCAGCCCTTTCCAAGGAATTATGTATGATTATATTCGCTTTGAAGGTCCTAAAATCTTCTGATTCCAGAACACGTTATCCCGGATCGAGTTTTTGGGAAATTTTGGGACGTATCTAGTTTCTTCTACTGCGTTCGTTTCCCTGATTGTATTGCTTTGGATGCTCTATATCAGCTATAGGCATGTTTTTGTTTTTTCTTTTCAGAAACGATGTCTATTGAAAGAAAAAAAATACGATACACTTAATTTGCGTTAATTTAAAGCTATGAGCTCATTTAGCGATAATGAAATTAATGTTGTTATAAATATTGAAACTTAGTGTTTTTTCTTTGAAGAGAATAGTCCAAAAGAAATCAGAAGACTCAATTTCAAGATAAACTTTTACTTCTTAGATCTTTAGCAGTTGTTTTTTAGACCACTAACCTTAAAATTATGGACCAAACAATGTAATCTCAACAAATATGATGTTGGTGTGGAAGTTGACTCAAAGAAACGTATGCTTTCATCAATTTTCTACATTTTCTAGTGAAAATAATCAAAAAGTAATGTTATATAATTTACTTTCTATTTTTATTTTTTAATCTCGGTGTAATTAATACAATAAATTATAAAATAGGTAAAATAAGTTATTATTAGCAGCTTGACATCTCAAAAGGTGAAAATAGATATTAAACATAACATTATTCAATAATCAATATTGGTTTAATAATATTTGATTTTTTCTTAGTGGCTAATTATCAAAACAAACCATGGACTTTGGAATCAACAACACGTCAAATTTTGAAGAAATTTTGTGGACAACTAAAACCTTGAACTATGGAAAAAAAAACGACACAAACCATGCAATCACGTTTTCTGACAATATAGACATCTCTCAATACTAAAAAACGTTGTATCTTAACATCAATGGACGTCCCCTAGCATCCACGGACGTCCCTTAATGCTAAACGACATCGTAAGTGGAGGGATGTTTGTTGTGAGCTGAAGGATGTCCGTTGTTTGTTGAGGGAGGGACGTTTGACTTAAGTGGAGATATGTTCGTTGTGGGACAAGGGACGAGGGACATCCATCCTGTTCGTCCATCCTTGTTGAGGGACGTTCATCCTTTGATTCAACAGACATGATCCATGGTCCACCAGCACCCCTCCTCCCATCCTAACCGTCTATCTTTGTTGTGAGACGTTCGTCTCTCAATTCAATGGGCATGACCTTTCGTTGCTAGAGCCCATCCTCCAATCCTAGATGTCCATTCTCGTTGAAGGACTTTGTTTGTTCATCCAGTGACCACATCCCTCGGCCTTATGATGGCTCCAAGGACGCCCTTCCTCGAGGACCAGCCTTGGATGTCTCTGAGTGATGAAGGAAGTCTGTTGTTGATCCTTGAACGTTCACGTTGAACTATCCTTAACGTTGACATGAATGCGACATTTGTCTCTACGTTTTTTAATAGAAAAAGTGATTGCGAAGTTTGCGTCATTATTTCTCTATAGTTTGATGTTTTAGTTATACATAAAATTTCTTCAAAGTTTGACCCCTTGATGATCCCAAAATCCATAATTTGTTTGGCTAATTTTCCTTTAGGGAAAATGACAAACCAACCATCATACTTTATGATCAGTGACAAACCAACCATCGTACTTTTTTGCTAACAAATTAATCACTGAACCATGAAAAAATGTCGCCGCTAACATCGCTGTTACGTTTGTCGTTAATGACCACGATCTGCGACTGCTTGACGACGATCAATGGCAAATTGACGATGATCCACGACAACTTGACCATGATCCACAGTGGATTGACCACGATCCATGGCGGATTGATAAGAAGGAAATTCATTTCTTTTACCTAGTGCGACGGTGAATCTTAGCAGATTGATAACTCTCTCAATTATCAATGGTTTTGGACGCTTGATGACTCATTTTTCATCATTTTTTCGCGATGCACTTATAGGAGAGATCTGTTTTGTCATTCGGTGCATATTAGAGCAGATTTGGGTAGGAAAAAAATGAGATCGTTTAATCGAAAACTTTGGAAGGCCATAACTTTGTGCTTAGTCAACCGATTTGTACAATTTTTTTTTGATTTCGCATAACTTTTCGAGATCTATGCGCTAGCAGCTTGTCCCACTTTCGATGCCTAAAAAACGCTTCTAAGTCCTCCAATTTCTCTTACACAATTCAAAACCATGAAGCTCTGCCCGTTTTCCTGCCTGAATATGCCTGATAGGCACCGAATGACAAAACAGATGTTTCTTACATGTGCATCGCAAAAAGGTGATGGAAAACAAGTCCTTAAGCGTTCAAAATCGTTGAAAATTGAGAGAATTATCAATCTGCAAAGATTCACCGTCGCACCAGGTGAAATAAATGAATCTTCTCCTTATCAAGCCACTGCATATCATCGTCAATTCGCCGCTGTTTGTCATTTAAGCGTTTAATGGTAAACGTGACAGCGATATTAGCAGCGAATTTTTTTCATAGTTTTAGTGGTTAATTTGTTACAAAAAAAAATATGACGGTTGGTTTGTCATTGATCATAAAATACGATAGTTGGTTTGTCATTTTTCTTTTCTTTTATTATTTATTGTTTGTAAAATAAAGCCCATAATATGACAGTTTGTTGGGCTGTACATTTGGAAAGGCTCTTATCAGGGCCCAGCAGAGCTGCACTGAAGGCTAAATTCGTCATTTCAAATTCCCGATTCTTCTCATTGCTGCTCTACTATATATACCATCAGCTACAAATCTAGTGTATAAAAGGGGCTTCCAGTTTTCTACGCTCGCAGAAAAAGCTATCAAGCTAACTTCAAACCAGACGAAGCAGAAGCGTGAGGTCACTCAACAGTTTTTGCGAATCTGTAACTTCGATTTATTTCGTAAATTTGCGGGGAAAGAGTTATCTTTTCTCAAGTCTTCTCGCACAAATCTCCAGTAATATTTGTTTCTTCAATTTTGTACTACATGATTAGTTTTTTCGTCGACTATCTTCAAAATTATAATTTAAAGAGATTGTAGTTTTAGCAGATCGTGCTTCGGTGAGGAGAAATGTCGACGTTCGAACTATATCGGAGGTCAACGATTGGAATGTGCCTGACTGAGACTTTGGACGAAATGGTCCAGAATGGTACGCTTAGCCCCGAGCTCGCCTTCCAGGTTCTTGTCCAGTACGACAAGGTGTGATCAGTTTTTGGCTTTCTCTCTTGTTCTTTGTGTGCTGCGACTATTACTTTCTGCCAAGGTTGCGTTTTTTCTTGATAATTCGACTAATGGGGTTCGTTTGGCTTGAATTAAGTCTATGACGGAAGCACTGGAAACCCAAGTAAAGAGCAAGGTCTCCATTAAGGTAAGATAGTTTTACTGCTATCATTCAAGCTGGGAGGTTGGATTTTTTTTTATATAAGATGCAGAGAATAACTATGTAGTTACATATTACATACAGGTTGGTAAATGTACTTCTTATATATTGTATGAGTAATTTATGGAAATAACCTTGTGCTCCCAATTTAAATTTTATTTGAAAGAATTTGTAGGGGAGCTCGATCTTATGTTTTCAGATGAATCCAAATGTAAAACAACTGAATTATGGGATTTAAACACAACAATTAGCCAATTAGTCAGTTACTACTTAGGAAAGGTAATCCAGCCTATTGTCCAACCCTCAATAAACGCAATCGGAAAGTCAGATGCAGATGCCTAAGATTGTAACTCTCTCTACAATTAGCAGCTAGAAATGTGGTTGGCCATAGTGTTCAGTTGATCGTTCGTCTTTTGACTGTTAAACCTCACTAATGTGTACGAAGTGCTAGTTCTTAATTTTGCATGGAAGTGAGACTGTAATTCAAAGGTCTATAGATAAACAGTTGCAGGAAACAACCAGTATATTGAAATCTAATATTTTCTTTCTTAAATAGTCAGCAATTACAAATTTAGGCAGTATTTGCTATTGGTAAAACGTTTTGTTAGAACTGATTATCTTGAATGTTCCTTGACTGTCATCTTTAGTGTTTCCATTTTTTCTTATCAGACGTTGCCTAAGCTCAGATAATATATTCAGATGAGGCAACTAAATAACACAAATTTCTGAGAATAGTCCTAGTTGTGAGATTGATCCTTCACTTATTGTTTAGAATGACCAGTGTGCATATGCTATTTTATTTTATTTCATTTTTTGGTAATGCCTATGTTTTAAGTATTTTCATTTACTGAGGGCCTCAACAAAACTGTTAAAGAAAGTATTTGACAAATAGAGCATACAAGTTATCCTTAAAATTACTACTAAAGAGATAAAAACCATTCATAAATTGGAGAAATTGGAGATCTGACTTTGTTTTTCTCTTGGCTTCATTTGTGGAGAAGATACTATTCTTACATGAAATACATCTTAATCTTAAATAGGTCGGTGTTTTTGAGAAGTTGGGTTGTTGAAGCATGAAATTCAATCTACCAAATAATTACACTTTTGTGAAAGAAATCTAACATATAATTGCTCTCAACTTATATTAAATAATGTTAAAAAAGTCTAAAAATATTTGTCACAGTTTTTACTATAAGTTTAATACTAGGTATGCCTGATTAGGAGTTGCATTTGTGGTGTAACTAGCAAATAGACAAATAAAATCTTTGTTGCGGCCACCCCTGCAACTTCCGAACAAACAGCAAGAGCAACAACTGTACCAAACAAAAGAAACAAACTTTCGAGAGGTCTGTGCTCTCTCAATCAAAAATGTAAACCTCGGGAGTGACTCCCCCACTTCCTCATCCTAAATATCCAAACAGTCAACTCTGACAATGAACTCCACACACCCCTAAAATACCCAACAATTATAATGATAAAACTGTGAAACATAAATAGTAGTAAACATAATTTAATTAACAATAAATGTAATTTTCCTTGCTCTTTTTCCACCCACATTCTCTTTGAATACGTGAAAACAAAGGTGGATGCTTATCAATCTTCTCTCTAGGTGCATCATTTCTTGTGAAATCTGAATTCTTCTTCATTTTGCTTCTTCTGCCGCAGGGTCATCTCCACACTTACCGATTCTGCGACAATGTTTGGACCTTTATCTTGCAAGACGCATTGTTTACGAATGAAGAAGGCCAGGTCAATGTTGGCAGAGTCAAAATAGTTGCATGTGATTCAAAGTTACTAACACAGTAATGTTTTAGAGATGGACTCGATGTCCTTACAAGCAATACGACGCGACACTTGCCCCGGTATGCACCCGGAGATGATATATACTTGTAGAAATTGTCATTTGTGTAAACTTTTAATATAGAATTGTAAAACCCATCAATCTATAAACTCCATGTGAGGGTTTGAGTTTCAATCTTAACTTCTAAAAAAAATTTAGGAAGTTGCAAGTTATCTTCTGAAATAGCTTTGATCGTTTAATCCATGATGTATGATGTACATGCCATTCAAAGTAGTCTATGAATATACTAATAAGTCTTTTAGTGACAATTTTATCTCACTTTATTGGAGGCCAGATCGGCTTGTTCCCCAATTTCCTTTTCTCTATCTATTTTTTTTTTGCTGATTTATGAATTTTGAAGTGTTGAATGTGCTTAAAGTTGTCATAATTTTCTGGTTCAAATTTAATCTTGTGTTAATTTTATTTTATAATATTCGATTTTTTCCTCCTATTTTGATATTGTTTCTTTCAAATTAATTTGTACAAATATATCTACCTTTCATAACTTTCATCTCCACCACACCTTGTCCTAACATCATGGCCCTAGTGCTTAGGGATGTTTTTTGGCCTATTATCATTGAGTTTGTTTGATTGGATAGTAAGTTTCAATGTCGTGCTCAAATGAATTTTCATAATTGTGCGTCTAAATCGAGTTTAAGGTCGAGCTCTGATATTTAACACTTTATTGTTGACACGTGTTGGTCTAACCTTCATTGTATCTCCTGGAATTTTTCTTTGAACTTGCACTTATTATCAAATTTTGAATGGATCATGAGATTTCTATTATGGAATTGAGCGGCCAAGGAGTTCTAGCCCAATAATTTTCGATAAGAAACTAAAGATTCTATCTTAAAAACTTATGCTGATATGTAATATCTCTCCATGCTCCTAGTATAATATTGTCTGTTTTTTGTCGAAACTCTCACAATTGTGTTCTTAGGATTAACAAAAAATGTGTTGTATTAAGTAGGAAAAAATATCTTACTTATAAATCATATATTTTTCACTTTTTTCAACCGATGTAAGATTGTGCACTCCCACTTATATGGGCTGAACCTACATTTGAGTTATTTCTGGATGGAGTGTCATATGATATGTTCTATTGTATGCTGAAAGCTATAAAGTTTGTACAAGAAAATCGAAATCAAAAGTGTCTAGTTGTAAGAGGAGAGTCAAAATGCTATTGGATATATGCGTGCAAATGACCTAATGACAAGTTGGAGCCAACCTAGTGAGAAATTAAGAAAACGGTCTGAACCGGGCCCAGAGCCGGTCCAGTGAAGGAAGAATAAATAAATAGAAGAATAAAAAAGCAAGCTCATTTCCAACAGAGAACCGGCGTCAGCCATCACTACGTTAACAGGCCCTTTACTTCGATTGCAAGGACTGACTTGGTAAGGGCTTCTACAGTAGAGGAAAGAGAGAACTTTCGTGTAGAAAATCACAGTCGTATATATTCTTCGCAACATAGCCAACGACAGCGTCTATCAACCCCCCCCCCCCCCCCCCTCACCCTCTCTCGTTTTTTTCTTTATTCGCCTCTGGGTTTTCCCTCTCTCTCTCTCTCTCTCTCTCTCTCCCTTCAATCTCTCGCTTTCTCGCTCTTTTTCTGTATAACCATTTTATGCTTCGGTACACGGATGTGTATGCATCCGTGGTCTTTCTCTCATCTCTCTCAGGTGCATCTCTCTCTCTCTCTCTCACTCACTGTCTAGGTATTTTTGTCCGATTCAATATTTTCCCGGTTCTGAAGAAATCGGATGTTTAGGGATTTTTTTCGGGTGCTTGATAATTGATGCAGTGTTTGATATCGATTTTTCTTTAAATTAAGTTTACTTTTTCTGGATTTATTTGTTTATATATTGGTAGTGAGAATTTTTTTTTCCGTGCAGAAGTGGAAGTAGAGATTTTGAGTTGAGATGGCCGCTGCCATAATTCCGAGTTTGCCGTCGAGGCTGCGGCAGCTTTTATCCGGAGAAGGTGTCATCGGCCCCTCCGTCAAGTTTAACTCAGAGCCTGTACGTTTTTCTTACTAAATTTATTTATTTTTGGTTTGAAATTCCCGATTTCGTGTTTAATACTAGGGCTTTTATTAAAATTTTGCTCTAGTGGGCCAACTTATTAGGGTTTTGTTCTCCCTTTTGCATAAAAATCTGGATTTGTTTAAACATGGATCTTATGCAAAGTCATTTTGGTTAAAGGTATAGAGTTCTTTTGTGCTTTACTTCATTTGTTAGGTTAGGATAGTGCAGTGACAGTGTTTGTTGATGTCTGAGGATCATTCTATTAAAATTTATGTTGCTAGTATATACACAACTCTCACACACAATTTTTCACCATTCTTGTCTTTTCTGGACATTGACTATGGATTCTTAGCTCTCCCTTTGCAAACAATATTGTGTATTGTGGTTTATTGAATAGTTTGTTGATTATGTTTTCATACACAATCTGGTCAAAGCAGGTATGGTTCCATGTCCATGTCCGTACATCACATTACATATCACATTCTGAATATAAGGATTTTCAAAGGATCAACTTTTAAGTGTCCATTGATGTTAGTCAAACGTCAAAGTGGCAAGCTCAATTTTTGGTGGTACTTTATGTTGCTTGTTTTTGGTGGATAGAATTTTAAATGAATGCGAGGATTTTTTTTTTTTTGGAAAAATAATTTAGGTTCAAAAGCTTATACCCAGTGATAGGAAGATATTGCTTAATATCACATTTAACTGTCAAGGAACTTAATGGATGTTAATGTCATTATCAAGATCATTTATTAAGGGCCTTAAACTTGGAAGTTGAAAGATGTTTTAACGCTGCTTGCTCATCTATTACTTACTCACATGGCTTGTTATCTTGTCACTGTTAATTAGATAGAAAGTAAACATTGATGTTAGACGGATACATGGTTTGTTATTTCATCAGTGATATTCATGTAGAAAGCCCACTCAGAGGCTAGGCTGAGACATGGTGTTGACAACATCATACTGTATTTGATGAGTTTGGTAGGTCGTTTGGAACTTGTAAAGTGATTATGCCTGCACTAAAAGCATTGCTGCTTCACTTTTGAATGTTATTTGTACTTTTAACCGCAGATATTGTAGACTGTTAGAATTTGTTCAGTAAAAACTTTAGCGTAGATGGGATCTTTAGAATCTGGTTTTTCCCTTTGTTATGTAAGTTCAAATATTAGAAAAGCTAAAGTTCTTGGATTAAGATTGTTTCCTTGGATGAACAATTTTTATTTTCTTTATGGTTTGTTGCTTTATCTGTTTTGAGGATAGATCTTGATTAATATAAGAGATAGAATGTTGGAAAATTAATTTTTAAATTGATTGTGTAATTTTTTCAAGATTGATGCCTTGACTTCCTAGCGACCTCTTAACTCGAATTTGTACTTGACATTTTTGGCTGCATATATGAATTTATTTATTTTATGTTTGTTTTTTGGACACTGTTGGGCCTTCAAAATAGGTATTGTATTGTCTTAATTAAACACAATTTTCGTTAATTTCATGGCTAGTTATTTACCTTTTTCCTCTGCAAAAGATCATTGACAGATTTTACACCACCTAGTTTAATGGCCTTCTATTCCTTTTTCATTTTTATTATTAAAATGTGTATTACGGGGTATTGCTATAATTTACTTTTTTATGATTGTTTGCAGCCTCCAAAAATTAAAGCCTTTATTGATAAAGTGATACAGTGCCCATTACATGACATAGCAATACCACTTTCTGGTTTCCGTTGGGAGTACAGTAAGGTGATGATTTTACTAAGTTCTCTATGATTTTCTTTTTCTCTCAATTTCTAACTTATCCATTCGTTTCTCAGGGAAATTTTCATCATTGGAGACCGCTGTTTTTACACTTCGATACATATTTTAAGACATATTTGTCTTGTCGGAATGACCTTCTCTTGTCAGATGAACTTTTAGATGATGACAGTCCATTTCCAAAACACTCTGTTCTACAAATTTTACGAGTGATGCAAACAATTCTAGAGAACTGCCATAACAAGTGTTCATTTGATGGCTTAGAGGTATGTCTGGTGAAGTAGTAAGTACAACATATTATTGGTTTAATTGTTAATCGTAGCTTTTCTTTACAATTGTTTATTTACTGATAACTTATTCCCTTTTCAGCATTTTAAGCTCCTACTTGCTTCAACGGACCCTGAGATTCTAATAGCTACTCTAGAAACACTTTCTGCACTTGTGAAAATAAATCCCTCTAAGTTGCATGGAAGACGGAAGCTGATTGGTTGTGGCTCTGTAAACAGCCATCTTCTATCTCTAGCACAGGGTTGGGGAAGTAAGGAGGAGGGGTTGGGTTTATATTCATGTGTTATGGCCAATGAGCAAACTCAAGAGGAAGGACTCTGTTTATTTCCTTCAGATATGGAAAATGATTTTGACAAGTCTCAATATCGGATAGGTTCCACCCTCTACTTTGAGTTCCATGGGCTCAATGACCAAACCAGTGAAGAAAATAGTGTCAATGTAAATACTTCTAGTCTGAGAGTTATACATTTACCAGACCTGCATATGCGGAAGGAAAGTGATCTGGTTATATTGAAACAATGCAATGAGCAGTATAATGTGCCGTCTGGACTTCGTTTCCCGTTACTTACCAGAATTAGATATGCACGGGCTTTTCGATCACCAAGAATATGCAGGCTTTACAGTAGAATATGTCTTCTTGCATTTATTGTACTTGTTCAGTCCAGTGATGCTCATGAAGAACTTGGGTCTTTTTTTGCTAATGAGCCAGAGTATACAAATGAATTGATTAGAATTGTGCGATCTGAAAATACTATTTCAGGATCACTCAGAACACTTGCGATGCTTGCCTTGGGAGCTCAGTTAGCTGCATACTCATCTTCTCATGAACGTGCCCGAGTATTGAGTGGATCAAGTATAAGTTTTGCCGGGGGGAACCGCATGATTCTACTTAATGTCTTTCAGAGAGCTGTTCTGTCATTGAGAAACTCCAATGATCCCTCATCACTTGCCTTTGTTGAAGCGCTTCTTCAGTTTTATTTGCTCCATGTTGTTTCTTCGTCTTCTTCTGGGAGCAACATACGAGGTTCAGGCATGGTTCCTACTTTCTTACCTCTTCTTGAGGATGCAGATCCTAATCATCTTCATCTTGTTTGTTTTGCTGTGAAAACTCTACAAAAGCTTATGGATTTTAGTAGTTCAGCTGTTTCCCTGTTCAAAGAGTTGGGTGGAGTTGAACTTTTGGCCCAGAGGCTACAAATAGAAGTACATCGAGTAGTTGATGTGGCTGCAGTCAATGAGACTCCTATGATTATTGGTGAGAGCTCCAAATATAATGATGATCAGTTGTACCCTCAAAAGAGGCTCATTAAGGTTTCATTGAAAGCTCTGGGGTCTGCTACATATGCCCCAACAAACCCTGCGAGGGCCCAAAACTCCCATGATAGTTCTTTACCTTCTATCTTATCTTTTATTTTTGGGAATGTAGACAAATTTGGAGGTGACATTTATTACTCAGCTGTGACTTTTATGAGTGAAATTATCCACAAAGACCCAACTTGCTTTTCTGCTTTGCATGAAGTGGGTCTTCCAGAAGCATTTTTATCTTCAGTGGTAGCTGGAATTCTTCCGTCATCTAAGGCTCTGACTTGTATACCTAATGGTCTCGGAGCCATTTGTCTAAATCCCAAAGGTTTAGAGGCAGTCAAAGAAACCTCAGCAATGAGGTTCCTTTTTGACATTTTTACAAGCAAGAAATATGTTTTACCAATGAATGATGCTATTGTTCCCTTAGCAAATGCGGTGGAAGAGCTTTTGCGCCATGTCTCCTCATTAAGAAGTATTGGTGTTGATATTATCATTGAAATAATTGAAAAAATTGCCTCTTTTGGGGACGGTGACATTACAAGTTCATCTGGAAAGGTTAATGGAAGTACAGCAATGGAAATGGATTCTGGAGCAAAAGAAAATGACAGTCACTGCTCTCTGGCTGATCCAGCTTTGGAGGGGATTGGTAATGAACAATTCATCCAGTTTTGTACATTTCATTTGATGGTACTAGTTCACAGAACGATGGAAAATTCTGAAACATGTCGAATATTTGTGGAGAAATCAGGAATTGAAGTTTTACTTAAGCTTTTATTACGGCCCAGTATTGTACAGTCCTCTGAGGGGATGTCTATTGCCCTGCATAGCACTATGGTCTTTAAGGGATTTGCACAACATCATTCTGCTCCACTGGCAAGCGCATTCTGCTCCTCCCTTAGGGATCATTTGAAGAAAGCTTTGAATGGTTTTGGTGTGGTTTCAGGATCCTTTTTGTTAGATCCAAAGATGACCCCTGATGGAGGGATCTTTACCTCACTTTTTATTGTTGAGTTTCTTCTATTTCTTGCTGCCTCAAAAGACAACAGATGGGTAACCGCTTTGCTTACAGAATTTGGGAATGGCAGCAAGGATGTTTTGGAAGACATTGGACGTGTTCAGCGTGAAGTCTTGTGGCAGATTGCATTTCTTGAAGGTGCCAAACAAGAAATAGAAGATAGCATTGGTTCTAGTACAGAGTCGCAGACCTCAGAGCTGAATTCAAATGAAGCAGAAGAGCAAAGATTCAACTCCTTCAGGCACTTTCTTGATCCTTTGTTGAGACGCAGAACATCTGGATGGAGTATTGAATCTCAGTTTTTTGACCTCATTAACCTTTATCGGGATCTTGGTCGTGCTAGTGGTTCTCACCAAAGAGTTGGTTCTGATGGTCCATTACACATGCGATTTGGAGGTAGTCAATTCTATCATTCTGGTTCTTCAGACTCTTCTGGGGGTACTGTTAGAAAAGAATTTGACAAGCAGAGGTCCTACTATGCCTCTTGCTGTGACATGGTGAGATCTCTTTCTTTCCACATTACCCATTTGTTTCAAGAGTTGGGGAAGGTAATGTTGCTTCCTTCACGTCGGCGTGATGACATTGTAAATGTATCTCCTACGTCAAAGTCAGTAGCTTCCATTTTTGCGTCCATTATTTTAGATCACATGAATTTTGGGGGCCATGTAAATGGTTCGGGATCTGAGGGGTCTATATCGACAAAGTGCCGCTACTTCGGTAAAGTTATTGATTTTGTGGATGGAGTTCTACTTGACAGGCCAGATTCATGTAATCCTGTTCTGCTAAACTGCTTGTATGGAAATGGAGGTGTGCAGTCGGTTTTGACCACATTTGAAGCTACCAGTCAATTACTCTTCACCATTAATAGGGCTCCTGCATCTCCAATGGAAACTGAAGATGGGAACTTGAAGCTGGATGATAAGGAGGATAGTGATTATTCTTGGATTCATGGACCTTTAGCTGGTTATGGGAAACTGATGGATCACCTCGTGACTTCATCTTTTTTATTACATTCATCCACTAAACACTTGCTTGCACAACCTCTAATTAGTGCTGACGTTCCGTTTCCGCAGGATGCTGAGACTTTTGTAAAGATTATCCAGTCTATGGTTCTGAAGGCAGTGCTTCCAGTATGGACTCATCCCCATTTCATTGATTGCAGTTGTGAATTCATTACTACAGTTATTTCCATAATCAAACATATTTATTCTGGTGTGGAAGTAAAAAATGCCCATAGTAACATTGGTTCTCGCATTACTGCCCCCCCTCCAAACGAAACAGCTATTTCAACAATTGTAGAGATGGGGTTTTCTAGAACTCGAGCAGAAGAAGCTCTGAGGGAGATTGGCTCGAACAGTGTGGAGTTTGCAATGGAGTGGTTGTTCTCCCATCCCGAGGAGACGCTGGAAGATGATGAACTTGCTCGTGCACTTGCCATGTCCCTCGGGAACTCTGAATTGGAATCAAAGGAATCCGTTGCAAATGGAAGTCTTCAGCAGGTTGATGAAGTAAAGGTACATCTTCCTCCTGTTGAGGAATTGTTATTGACGTGCACAAAGCTTCTGCAAACGAAAGAACCTCTTGCTTTTCCAGTTAGAGACTTGCTTGTCATGATAAGTTCTCAAAATGATGGCCAGAATAGGTCTAACATTGTCTCCTTCGTCGTTGATCATGTAAAGTGCTGTGATTCTGTTGCAGACAGTGGAAATAGTACAATGCTGTCTGCTCTTTTTCATATTATTGCTTTAATTCTTCATGAAGATGCAGAAGCACGGGAGGTTGCCTCCAAGATTGGTTTGGTGACTATTACCTTGGATTTGCTTTCCCAGTGGGATTCTGGCTTGGCTGATGGCATAAAAGGGGAAGTTCCAAAGTGGGTAACTGCTGCTTTTCTTGCGATTGATCGGCTCCTGCAGGTGGATAAAAAGGTTCATTCGGAAATAGCAGAGCAGTTGAAAAGGGATAATGTTAATAATCTGCAAACGTCTCTAACCATCGAAGAAGATAAACAAAATAAAGGATATTCTCGGAAAAATATTGATGTAGATGAGCAGAAGAGGCTTGTTGAGATTGCGTGTAGTTGCATTAAGAACAAAGTCCCATCTGAAACAATGCATGCTGTACTGCAGTTATGTTCTACTCTTACCAGATCTCATTCTGTGGCTGTTAGCTTCCTTGACGCTGGGGGTCTCAGTTTATTACTTTCTTTGCCAACAAGTAGCCTTTTTCCTGGGTTTGACAATGTTGCTTCAACTATCATTCGTCATGTACTTGAAGATCCCCAAACCCTCCAGCAGGCAATGGAATCTGAAATAAGGCACAGTCTTACAGCTGCTGCAAACAGGCATCCAAATGGAAAGGTCACTCCCCGTAACTTTTTGCTAGGTTTAAATGCAGTTATTTCACGTGATCCAGTGATCTTTATGCAAGCTGCTCAATCTGTTTGCCAAGTTGAGATGATAGGTGAAAGACCTTACATCATTCTGGTGAAGGACCGTGAGAAAGATAAATGCAAGGAGAAAGATAAAGAGAAGGAGAAATCTTTGGAGAAAGATACCTTGCAGAGCAGCGATGGGAAAGTTTTGTCAATTAATGTGAATTCAGTGGCTTCTGGAAATTTACCCGGTAAACTCCATGATTCAAATTGGAAGAATACTAAAGCTCACCGGAGATCTTCTCAAAGTTTTATTAGCGTGGTCGAGCTTCTACTTGATACTGTATATTCTTATACACCTCCCTTGAAAGATGATGTTGCTAAGGAGGTGTCCTTGAGTTTACCATCATCATCTGCTATGGACATTGATGTTGGTGCTAAGGGAAAGGGTAAAGCTATTGCCACCACTTCTGAAGATAATGGGGCAAACAGCAAAGAGGATTCTGCATCTCTGGCTAAGGTCGTATTTATTTTCAAGCTTTTAACAGAGATTTTATTGATGTACGCATCCTCTGTTCATGTCTTGCTTCGTAGAGATGCTGAAGTTAGTAGCACGAAAGGTTCTCAGCAAAAGAGCTCGAGTGCTGTATGTACTGGTGGAATATTTTATCACATTCTTCACAAATTCATACAGTCTTCTAGAAATTCTAAGAAAGAGAAGAAAGTTGATGGTGACTGGAGACATAAATTAGCAACCAGAGCTAGTCAGTTTCTGGTTGCATCTTGTGTTCGTTCTAGTGAGGCAAGGAAGAGGGTTTTTACGGAGATTGGATATATCTTTAATGAATTTGTTGACTTATGCAATGGCTTTCGGCCTCCAAGCAATGATGTGCAAGCTTTTGTTGATCTGCTCAATGAAGTATTGGCAGCTCGTACGCCTACAGGTTCATACATTGCACCAGAAGCTTCTGCTAGTTTTATAGATGCTGGTTTGGTTGGATCAACGACTCGCATTCTCCAAGTATTGGACTTAGACCATAAAGATTCCCCAAAAGTTGTTACAGGTCTTATCAAAGCCCTTGAACTGGTTACCAAGGAACATGTTCATTCTTCTGATTCTAATACTAGGAAGAGTGATAATTCAATAAAAATTCATGAACACAGTCAATCTGGAAGGGAAGACATTGCTGGTGATGCATCCCGATCTATGGAAACAGGGTCTCAGATCATTCATGATGCCATGACAGCCGAACGTATTGAGTCTTATGAGACTAATCAAACCTATGGTGGCTCTGAGGCAGTGACCGATGATATGGAGCATGATCAGGATCTTGATAGTGGTTTTGTTCCTACTAATGAGGATGAATACATGCGAGAAAATTCTGAGGATACTAGCGGTCTTAACAATAGCATTGATGCTGTGGGGATACGATTTGAAATCCAACCTCGTGTCCAAGAAAACCTTGATGAAGATGATGATGATGAGATGTCTGAAGATGATGGAGACGATGTCAATGAGGATGAGGATGAGGATGAGGATGATGAGGGGCATAATGATCTAGAAGAGGACGAGGTCCATCACCTTCCACATTCTGATACAGATCAGGATGACCATGAGATTGATGACGATGAGGAGTTTGATGAGGAAGTATTAGATGAGGATGCTGAGGATGATGAGGATGATGAGGATGAAGTAATACTAAGACTGGAAGAGGGTATGAACGGAATAAATGTTTTTGACCATATTGAGGTATTTGGCAGAGGTGATGCTTCTCAGAATGAAACTCTTCATGTGATGCCTGTTGAAATATTTGGTTCTAGACGCCAAGGCCGTACTACATCCATATATAGCCTCTTGGGTAGAACTGGTGACAATGTTTCTGCAGCGCAGCATCCTCTTTTAGGTGGACCTTCTACCCTCCAAACAGCCCTTCCTAGACAATCAGGTAAATCCACGTTGATCAGCTGTTTTTGCTTGTTAGTTATTTTTCTTGCTCAAGTGTCTAATTATAATATTTATTTCTGTTTTCCATTATCTTTCATCCTTAAATGTGATTCTATATGTTTCAGAAAATATCAACAATGCAACTATTTCGGATAGGACCGTGGAGAACAGCTCAGGTCTGGATACCATTTTCCGGTCATTGAGGAGTGGACGCCATGGTCATCGCTTAAATTTGTGGGCTGTTGATAATCAGCAAATTGGTGGATCAAATGCAGGTGTTGTCCCACAAGGTCTAGAAGAGTTACTTGTTTCCAAATTGAAGCGTCCTAGTCCTGAGAAGTCTTCTGATAAAAAAACACTTATATCTGAGACACAGACAGAAATCGAAGTTGGGCAAGTGCAACCATCTTTAACTTGTGCTAGGCATGAAAGTCTTGTTGAAAACATTGGACAAGGTGAAAGAGATAATTTACCTTCTCCATCTATGGCCATAAATAATTCTAGTGCCGCTGATGGTGGACCTGCTGCCATTGAATTACGACAAGAAACAAAAGTTTCCACTCAATCTCAATCCGTTGAGATGCAATTGGAACATAATGATGGTGCTGTACGAGACGTTGAAGCTGTAAGCCAAGAAAGCAGTGGAAGTGGGGCAACTTTAGGGGAGAGCCTTCGAAGTCTAGATGTTGAAATTGGCAGTGCTGACGGTCATGATGATGGTGGGGACAGGCAAGGTTCTGCAGATAGAATGTCAATGAGTGATTCGCATGTAGCTCGCACGAGAAGGGCAAATGTTTCTTTTGGTATCTCTGCACCTGTAAGTGTAAGAGATGCATCCCTTCACAGTGTAACTGAAGTTTCAGAAAATTCCAGCCGAGAAGCAGATCAGGAGGGTCCATTATTGGAGCAGCAACTTAACAGTGATGCTGGCTCAGGCGCTATAGATCCTGCATTTTTGGATGCCCTTCCAGAAGAGTTACGTGCTGAAGTCCTTTCAGCCCAACAGGGTCAAGTTGCTCAGCCTTCAAATAGTGAGTCACAAAATACAGGAGATATTGATCCTGAATTTCTTGCTGCTCTTCCTCCAGATATCCGAGCAGAAGTTCTTGCTCAACAACAAGCACAAAGGTTGCTTCAGTCCCAGGAACTGGAAGGTCAACCAGTTGAAATGGACACTGTTTCAATAATTGCCACATTTCCTTCTGATCTGCGTGAAGAGGTATATTGTGGATTGGCATGCTATTTTTTTTCCCTTTTTCGTATGTTGCGTATTGGCATATTATTTTTTTTCCTTTTTGTTGTCCTTTAACTTTTCTTTGTCTTTATCCTCAGGTTCTTTTGACGTCATCTGACGCAATCCTAGCAAATCTCACTCCAGCTCTTGTTGCCGAGGCAAATATGTTACGTGAAAGATTTGCTCATAGTTACCATAATCGTACTCTCTTTGGTATGTATCCTAGAAATCGTAGAGGTGAAACGTCTCGACGAGGTGAAGGTGTTGGCTCTGGTTTGGACAGAGCTGGGGGAAATAATTCATCTCGTAAATCTGTTGGAGCTAGATTTGTTGAAGCTGATGGAGCACCTTTAATTGACACAAGTGCTTTGCATGGAATTATTAGATTGCTTCGCGTTGTTCAGGTAGTAATGTTGGAAAGACATTTATTCTCTTTTCTTGCTCTATCTTTGATCTGACTAGTGTGTATTTGATTTGCAGCCATTGTATAAAGGTCAGCTACAGAGGCTTCTTTTGAATTTATGTTCACATCATGAAACCAGAATGGCCTTGGTCGAAATTCTTATGGATATGTTAATGCTTGACGCAAGAAAACCAGTCAATCGATGTTCCACCACTGAACCTCCATTTAGGCTCTATGCTTGTCAAAGTAATGTCATGTATTCGCGGCCTCAATCTTTTGATGGTAAGGATTATTTATTTCTTTTGATTGTAAGAATTATCTCTTCCATTCATAATCAGGTTAAGTTTTCATTTACCAACTGTAGTCACGCCAAGAGTATGTGAGATGACTGTTATCTTTTACTTCTGAGTCTACATTCTTAGGTTTGAATTAGTTTTGCAGTTTGAAGGCAGTTTTAGGTGCTCCTAATTTTTCTAAGTCCGTGAAGATAATATATGCACCCTTGTAATAGGACACAGTGTGTGCAAAATATTAATGTTTGATTTTGTTTTCAAGTTATTAGATTTTCCATGTCTTCAGTCATTTTACTCCTTGAAGGCCTTATTTATCTTGTATTTCATAGGAGTTCCTCCCTTGGTTTTGCGGCGTATCCTTGAAACTCTTACCTATTTGGCTCGAAATCATCCTTACGTCGCTGAAATACTGCTTCAGTTTAAGATTTCTATTTCTTCCTGGCAAGAGCCGGAGAAAGTTGATCAGAACCGTGGCAAAGCTTTGACAATGGTTGAAAATGAAATTAAGGATCAAAAGTCGCCACTGGAAGGATATTTTTCTATTGCATTGCTTTTAGGTCTTTTACATCAACCCCTCTATATGAGAAGCATAGCTCATCTTGAGCAGGTAATTCGCAATGCTGGATTTTGTATTCCTGTGTTTCTTCTTGGCACAATTTATTAGCATGATCCGGCATTGAAATTATCTGACCTCATTATTCCTTATGTGTTCAGTTACTTAATTTGTTGGAAGTCATCATTGATAATGCCGAAAGGAAATCATTCTCTGACAAATCAACAGCAACCACTGCTAACCGACCATCTGGTATTGATTCCACATCAGATGCTGAGATGAACGCGGAATCCACAGAAATTTCCTCTGGTGTTGGGTCATCATTAAGAGTTGGTACTTCCTCTAAACCCACGACATCAGGTGCTGAACATCATGAGTTCGATACACAAAGTATTCTGCTTAACCTGCCACAGCCTGACCTTCGTCTACTATGCTCATTACTTGCACGGGAGGGGTATTTTCTGAGCTCAGTCTACTTTGTTTTCTTATTAAGAAAGTTTCTTTCTATATGATTTCCATGTTTGAGTAAGGGTTTGATTATAATTTCATTTTATTTGCTAATCATCAGCTTCACTCACACTGGTCATAATAATCTTTAGTATTGTACACATGTTCTATTCTTTGTCAACATCTAATATGGTGTGGAAATTCATTTATCTTTAGCGTGTGAAGGCAAAAGAAACTTGTGGTTTAATCTTATATTTGTTTCAACCAGCCTGTCCGATAATGCATATTCTCTAGTGGCGGAGGTAATGAAGAAGATGGTAGCAATAGCTCCAAATTATTGCTGCCTGTTTATTTCTGAGCTTGCTGAAGCTGTTCAGAATTTGACAAGATCTGCTATGGATGAGTTGCGGTTGTTTGGTGAGGCGGTGAGAGCACTGTTGAGCACATCATCATCTGATGGAGCTGCAATTTTAAGAGTTCTTCAGGCGTTGAACAGTCTTGTGACCACACTATTTGAGAAAAAAAAAGATGCTCAGATTTTACCTAAAGAAGAGCATGATTCTGCTCTTTCTCAGGTACGGAACATAAATGCAGCTTTAGAACCGTTATGGCAAGAGTTGAGCTTTTGCATCACCAAAATAGAAAGCTATTCAGAATCTGCTCCTGAACTTTTGGCTTCACTTAGAGCTTCCACATCCAAGCCATCTGGCACAATGCCACCTCTACCTCCTGGTAGTCAAAATGTTTTGCCATATATTGAATCTTTCTTTGTGGTGTGTGAAAAGCTACATCCCTCCCAGACAAGTTCAAGCCAGGACCTAAATACTGCAGTTTCTGAGGTTGAGGATATCCATGGTCAGCAAAAAAATTTGGGGCCAGCTGTAAAGGTCGATGATAAACATATTGCTTTTGTGAAGTTTTCAGAGAAGCATAGAAAGCTACTAAATGCTTTCATTCGGCAAAATCCTGGGTTGCTTGAGAAGTCTTTTTCTCTCATGTTGAAAGTTCCACGGTTCATTGAGTTTGACAATAAGCGTGCTCATTTCAGATCAAAAATTAAGCACCTGCATGATCATCATCACAATCCTTTAAGAATATCGGTTCGGAGAGCTTACATCCTTGAAGATTCATATAATCAGTTGCGGATGCGATCATCGCAAGATTTGAAAGGGAGGTTGACAGTTCACTTTCAAGGGGAGGAAGGTATTGATGCTGGGGGACTTACCAGGGAATGGTATCAGTTGCTGTCTAGGGTAATATTTGATAAGGGAGCGCTGTTGTTTACAACAGTTGGTAATGAATCAACCTTTCAGCCAAATCCAAACTCCGTTTACCAGACGGAGCATCTTTCATATTTCAAGTTTGTTGGCCGTGTGGTTAGTTCAAATTTATTTCCTCTAGGATTGAGATTTTGATTTTTGACCTTGTAAATCACTGGATAATATCTTTACCAGGTTGGAAAAGCACTTTTTGATGGGCAACTCTTGGATGTTCATTTTACGCGATCCTTCTACAAGCATATTTTAGGGGTCAAGGTTACGTACCATGACATTGAAGCGATCGATCCTGATTACTTTAAAAACCTGAAATGGATGCTTGAGGTATGTCAGAAACAATTTTTCTGTAGTGTTTCATGTTATGGTTAGTGTTGTCGAATCTGCCTTGCATTTTATTGAAAATCATTGTAAGGTGGTTCCTCTGTCACTTTTGCAGAATGATATCAGTGATATCTTGGACCTTACTTTTAGCATCGATGCAGATGAAGAGAAGCTGATTCTATATGAAAAGACAGAAGTAATATTTTTGTTGTCTTGTCATTTGTCTCCCCTTTTGGCTGAGAAAATTTGTTTATCAGTTTTTTTCCTTTTTATGTTAGCTGTAGATTTCAGCGTGCAGAACATTGGGATTTCTGTTGAAAATCTGCCCGTTTATTTTTAGTTCCTTTCAATTTATTTTTGGTTCGTTTAGACAGAAAAGGTATTGAAATGTGGAACTTGGTACAGGTAACTGATTATGAACTAATACCTGGTGGACGGAACATTAAGGTCACCGAGGAAAATAAGCACCAATATGTTGACTTAGTTGCTGAACATCGTTTGACAACTGCCATCAGACCTCAGATTAATGCCTTTTTGGAGGGATTCAATGAGTTAATTATAAGAGAGCTAATATCTATTTTTAATGATAAAGAACTTGAATTGTTGATCAGTGGGCTTCCGGATATTGATTGTAAGTTTTTCTTATTTAATTGTTCTTGGCTGATTTGATGTAGTTTGTTTGTGGATATATATTTATTGCTTTGAAAGTTTCAATTAAAATTTGTTAATAATGTTTCAGTGGACGACATGAGAGCAAATACAGAGTATTCTGGATACAGTGCTGCATCATCTGTCATACAGTGGTTTTGGGAGGTTGTACAGGGATTCAGCAAGGAAGATAAGGCTCGGCTGTTGCAATTTGTAACTGGCACCTCAAAGGTATATAATAAGATGTAGTAACAAGCATTAAGGAGGAAAGAAAATTATATATGAATTAAATGATCAAGGATCATGAGGTGAAAAATTACGTACAGGAATATATATAAATATTTATTGCTTGTAAGATATGTATTATGTAGCTTATGTACTACTGTCTTTGAAATCAAAGTGGTATTCGTAAGGTTAGTGTTTAGACATTTTTGTGGCATAAGTTGTTTTAGATTTATGAGTTAAGTTGGAGTTAAAAAATCGATGGGAGAGCTGATTAATCATGAATATTTTCATTGACATATTGGAAAAATATTAAGAATTTTGACGTCATAATGAATGTGATTAATAAACTTTATGAAAATATTATAAAAGCAAAAGATTAGTATGTATGAACACTGTGGGTCGAAAAACGAGATGCATCCTTAAAGTCTACAAAGGCAATGCCATTTGTTTTTGTTGCTGCTTTATGGGCAGGATTGTTGCAGTTTTTCAATGGGAACTTTAGACTCTGATGCATTAATGGGAGCCTTGTACATCATTGATTGTTATATATATCTAAATTTGTATGCCCACTATCTTCTCCAGGTACCTTTGGAAGGTTTCAGTGCACTCCAAGGAATTTCAGGCTCACAAAAGTTTCAAATACACAAGGCCTATGGCAGCCCTGATCATCTGCCTTCCGCACATACCTGGTAACCCCTTGTTAACCTTCCCCCGTTTGGTCTTTATCTTAATTCACATCTCTACAAATTGTTTGATTCCGGTTAGTAAAAGGGATCTTCGATGCAGAAATAGATTCAAAAAGCTAAACTAAGAAAAGGGTATCTGATGGATTTCCGTATTTGTGTTTATTGATATACATCGCCCCGTTTTCTGTATGCCCTCCATGGACTATGCCTGAGCGCTGTATTTTGATCTTTTTATTTCAGTTTCAACCAGTTGGATTTGCCAGAATACCCCTCAAAGCAACATCTAGAAGAGAGGCTGCTTCTCGCAATACACGAAGGGAACGAAGGATTTGGGTTCGGCTAAACGAACGAAAAGGCGGGTGTAGATAGTATATAAATGTGTCAAAAAGAAAAATATTGATGAAAGTGAATGAGTAAGTGAAGGTGGCATAAATGTGACTTGTCGAGTTAGATTTGGTTTACGCTGTACAGTCTTGAGTTTGCCGGAGAAATTTCTTCCGGCAGTTTTTCTATTATTTTTAATTTGAATTTCATGTTCATTTTCGAGCTGTCCTTAATCTTGATTCTTCTTATTTATACGTATATACGTAAACAGCTTGCCTTACTGAACTTTCTTGGACTGAAATGATAATTATTTATTAGTAAATATCAAATTGGACCCTCTGGGACGAACTAGAGAGAGAGAGCGGGGCAAATCGGGTAATAATTTTAAGAGCGAAACGCACCGTTTTGAAGTTTTCGGCTCGCGGAAAGTCGTACCGTTTTTGTACCAAACAGAATGGACACACGGTAGTCGGCCCGCACTGTATCTCTCCCTCTTCCCCGGGCTATTAATTACTATTCATCCGTCTCCATTGAGAGGAAATGAAGGAAAAGTCTTCTGTCTCTCCTGTGATCACCCGAGCACTTCGCGGATCTGATCCGTCCCTCCTGCAAAGTTACGTAATCCGATAGCAACGCCGGGAAGAACTCACTTTGTTAGGTTCTCAGGCTTACTGATTCTGAAGCGCCTCGGTGGCCCAAATTCTAGGGTTTTAGTTGTCTCCTGTTGTGTGTTTTTTATTTTATTTTATTTTATTTTTTGGGTTATGAAGTTATGTGCAAAGCGTTTCAGTCTTCGGAATTCCATTATCTGATTGGATTTTACGTATTATCTGAGTCGTGAAAACTCGAGAGAAAATGGCTGTGTCTCCAGTAAAGTTTCTCTTCGGATTCTTGCTTCTTTCCATCTCATTGTGGCTTGTATTTATGTAAGTATTATTTGGTTTTCAATTTCGTTCTAACTATAACACATTGTTTTTTTTTGTTCGGTTTGTTTAGATTTTGGTTACGCACTATGAGTCTATGATACGTCAGCATTAGCAAATTCTAAATGTTTGCTCGTTCGTTTGAAGAAGAATTGTGTTTTTTTTTTTCTTTCTGAATCATCATATGGAATAGTGAAATTTTAGTCAATCTCTGTTTCGACACGAGGTGGGGTGATTCATATATCTCAATAGCAGTTGGAATTACTACCCACATTGTAATATGAAGAATGCAAATACTGTTTTAAGTAGGTAAAATCTATTAGATTTTACGCTTCATTGTTGATGAGTACGTTGTTTCAAAATTTAGAGTGAGGCACGGGACTTATCAATTGGTGATACTGGCAAATAAGCCTGACATCACGCTACAGAGTTTCTTGTAGAACATGAAAAAAGAGGAGAAATTTTGTGGATGTGCTGCCCTGTGTTGGGATCATAATTTTAGTTAAAATTTAATGTGTTTCTAGGAGAGTATGTTTCTTTGAGGATAGCTATATAGGTGAAGTTTGAAGGAAAAATTCATTTCTCTTAAATACACAAGGCTGAAAAGTTTGAAAGAAAAACGGCCATAAAATTTTAAGACTGGCTTCATCTGAACTGGATTATTTATGATTTAGTAGTATGATGCTGCTGTTAGGAATAATTATACACTTGTGACCATGTCCTTTGTTGTATACCAACTGTCCCTAGTCAAGGCATAGAGACACATTGAGCACTGCACTCCTCAGTACTTACTGCGTTGGGAATGTCTAATAACTACGTGGTGTCTAACATTGACAGTTTAATTGCTTAATGGAAGTTTTTAAAACTCTTCTATGCATGTATATTACTGATTTCTACTTCTTTTAATATCTCCGCTTTTGACGAAGATATTCTAGCTTGGCATCAGTAAACTTTTGCATTGCTAGAGCAGTCCTGAAATTAACTGTAGCTTCAATTTGTGGTCCTTGTTATTACGTGTAAAAATAATAATGTGACCTTCATGCTATTTTTTTTGTTATCTTATTGCTATGGTGGACTTTGGTATATTATAGTAAACTTTTTATGCGATTTTCAGATTTGCTTCAAGGTTGCTTGCGTGGATATTAAGTCGGGTTGTTGGAGCATCGGTTACATTTCGTGTTGGTGGATGGAAGTGTTTGAGGGACGTAGTGGTCAAGTTCAAGAAGGTCATTCTTGAATTTTATGTATTTCTTTGTTTTGATTAATAGTGATGATCAATGATGTTACTGTGTTTCTTAAATGTCTAATTGTGACCTTAAGGTTGCTCCATTTCTTAATTTCGTGGTTGATACAAGTGGACCTGGACATACTTATGGATCACAATGTTCATATTTACTTTTTTTCTTCTGCAGGGAACAATTGAATCAATTTCTATAGGTGAAATCAAGCTTAGTTTACGTCAGTCCTTGGTCAAACTCGGAGTTGGATTTATTTCTAGGGATCCAAAGTTGCAAGTTTTAATATGTGACTTAGAAGTTGTGATAAGGCCTTCCAACAAAAGCACATCAAATTCAAAACCTCGGAGATCTCGGACTTCAGGTTGGGGAAAGTGGATGGTCATTGCTAATGTTGCTAGATTTTTGTCCGTTTCCGTGACTGATATGGTTCTTAAGGTATGCCATTTTTATGAACTACTCGGAAATTTCTGTTTCTTTTCACCGATCTTTTTGGTGCTGAAATTATCTTATTTTCATTTGTAATTGGAGCTTTAAATGTTGCAGACACCCAAAGTTACTGTTGAAGTTAAGGATTTGAAATTGGATGTATCTAAAGATGGCCGATCAAAGCCAAATTTGTTTGTCAAGCTGTGTATATCACCTATTCTTGTTCATATTGGAGAACCACGAATTGGTTGTGATCAGTCTTCCAACTTTGGCAGTGGATCTGTTAGTCATTCATCAATTGCTGCCAAAGACAAGGCTTCAGCGCCTTTAATTTGTGAAGAATTATCTTTGGATTGTCAATTTGGTCATGATAGGTATCCTTTTTCTTAGTGCATTTTTTTATTGATGCCTCATAGCTCAAACATATGTTATATGTCATAAAAAGGTTGCTTATTTTGTGAGAAGCATAATAATGGGTGAAATTCATCATATGTACAACAAGAAGAAGAATGCCTGCTTTGATGAATCTTTAAAAAAGACATGAAAATACAAGCACGAAGCATTTGATTAAAACGATCAAAAGGATGTTTGGCTCCATTGCCTTCCTTATTTATTATAATACTTCGTTACAAATGCAATAAACTATAAAGATAAAACAAGTTAAATACCAAATATTAAAGGATGTAAGGGAGTTTTGAATGAATTCATTGAAACAAAATCTTCACAACTGACCTTGTAGTTTGGTGCTAAGAGTTTCTAACTTCCAAATTATTTGTAAAAGGTTCATAAGTGTATAAAAGTATGCTTGATTATAGACCAACATTAGATTCAACTATCAGACTCCTAGACTGAGCTCTGCGCTTCCTATATTAACTGCAAATATCTTTTCTCTCTCTCTAGTTTTTCATTGGCAAATATACGTAGATTTGGATACTAATTTATATGGAGGATTTACATTTTCTTTCTTTTGACATAGGGAAGCAGGTATTATTATCAAGAACGTAGATTTTGTTAGTGGAGAGGTCATTGTGAACCTGAATGAGGAGATACTTTTAAGAAACAAGAGTTCAACTAACACTTCGCTCTCTAATGAAGTAAGGTCAACTGTAGATTCCATGCCATCTAAAAAGTCACCAAAGAGACTAGTGGTTGCATCTCTTTCAAAGTACACATCTATTTTTCCAGAAAAGGTTTGTGATTTTAGATGGCTGCAATGTTATTCTGCCTCTTTGCCTTTGCTATCAAATATCTTTTCAATAAGGCCATTTTCTGTATTTGCTTGTTTAAATAATTTTGTTTTGGTAAACAATTGGCTTTTAAAAATATAGTGCATTGAGAATTTTGTACACTGCACAAAATTAGCTGGAAAACGTCGTTAGTAGTCTTAAATTAGATATACTTTTTGTTTCTTTAAAAAAGAAGATCTTTTCAATTAGAGGAGGGATCGCCTTCTTGCTTATCCCATGATTTCATTGGGCAAATTGAGTTGTCTCTATCAATATGTAGTGTTTCCATTATGTTGCTTCTAGATCTTTAGTATTTTTTTTATTTTTATAATTGGATCTTTTGAGGTTGCGCACGCCTATGAATAGTAGTGTTTTAGAAAGGATTATTTTGTTCCTAAGTAGGTCGGATGCAAATATAATATGTTCATGCCTTTGGATTCAAGTACTTTCTTGACCATGTGGTGTGTATACACACTTCCTTTTATATTGGTTTTTGCAATTGACATAGTAATGTAACTATATGGTTTTGTTACTCAAATTATTCTCTGACTTGACAAAACTGCTTTTCTAAGGCCAGTTGATAATTCCTCTAATAAGCTTCAGATCATTGTTCTTCTGTAATATATTTTTTTAGTTGTTATTTTTTGAAATATATTTGCAGATGGGCAAAAATTGCATGAACTATCTAAAATTTTGCCATTTATAGATAGGCTTCAGCTTACCAAAACTGGATGTGACGTTTGTACATCGGGGGCATAATCTTGTTGTTGAAAATAACATCATGGGAATTCAGTTAAAGAGCACAAAATCACGATCCTCTGATGATGTAGGGGAGAGTGCTCGCCTTGAAATTCATATGGAATTCAGTGAGATTCATGTATTGGCTTAATTCGTTTCATAAAGCACTTGATTTGTCATTTCACCCTTCTCCTTACTGATTTGATGTTAACATGTCAATATGTTGCAGCTCCTCAGAGAAGCTGATACTTCTGTTCTGGAGATACTGAAAGTTGATACCCGCTCTTTCCTTTATGTTCCGATGCAGGTGTTTTATTATTGCAACTTTGCCCCATTTTCTTTTATTGAGTTAGTATACTGTTCTAGGTTTGTTATATATTCATCCATTTTTCTTGAAATTTATTGAAATGTGAAGGAATTCTAAGGATTTTTGGATATAGAATTTAACTAAAACCAAGGGAGATAAATTGTATTTATATTTGAGTACGTATCTGCCGCTTGTGTTGGAGATTAAATAAATTTTGAACTTGAAGGAGCTTTATAAAATTTCTTTTCAGTCAGAGCTTCAAGCTGTAAATTTTCAATGTAAGGAATCTGTAATAAAAAATTCGAGTTACCTTCAATCCATTTTCCAAAGATAGTTGTAACTGGACTGCAGTTGACCATAAAAAGTTGTGACCCTAAAAACTGATTGGATTGAAAGAACTTTCCTACTTGCTCATAGGCCAGCTACTTCTAAACATAAATAATTATAAATTCATTATTCTTACTTGGTCCATTCACTTGGGTAACTAAGTTGATGAAGAAAGAGTGGAATCTTCCTCTTTCAAACTGTTTTCAAGCTGTAATTTCTTTTGTAAAAGAGGTTCATCAAACAAATGGAATTGCTGAGAGAAAGAACTTTCACCTTTTTAAAATGGTCATATCAATGATGTATTCTGTTAGAGAGAACCATTGTATTTCATAAATAGAATGCTTACATGCTTTAAAATTTTCTACTCCAGTATATTATCTATACATCCTCGTATTTGGATTTTAATCTTGACACTGAAACTATTCAGTTTTTGTGTTTTTTTTTTATGTTCATACAAATCTAAACTTGATCCTATAACGCTTGACTCTGATAGTTGGCTATTTTCCCCCCGGAAAGAGGTCATACACGCTATAATCTTATCCTGGAAAATTATGTCAGTGTGGATGCAACATTCCTTGAAGATCATCATATTTTACCCAAAAAAAAGATCTCCCATGAAGGAGAATACTGAACTAGAAGATGTTTTTATGAACATAACAAACTTCTTAATTATCTTATCTTTACCAGAATCAATCTCATCTAAGCGTAGTGAACCCAACATTAGGTTCTTCTACACCCAGCCCTCTACTCGCCCTTGCTTACTGTAAACAATCTCAGTATTTGTTTACTATAAAATTGTCTTTAGATTTTGTTGTAGGATAGATCAATTTATTAAAATGTCACTAGCTGGTAGCAAAATTATTTATTATATGCATTTTTTATCAGATATATTGACTAGAATTAGTGATTAGTCAGGAACTTTCTTGAAAGTTTTCTTCTTCTATCTGGTTTCATGTTTATTTTTTATACTATACATATGGGTTCTGAACAATTTGAACCACTGGGGCTCATTTGCTTCTCTCGTGGAATGTCTTTTTTTCTTTAGCCAAACTCTCCTATTAGAGCTGAAGTTGATATTATACTTGGAGGTACTCAGTGTAACCTTATTATGAATCAATTAAAACCATGGATGCACATATATTTCTCTAAAAGTAAGAAGATGATTCTGAGAGAAGCAACTTCCACTCCTGAAAAGTCGCATATATCTGAATTCAAAGCAATAATGTGGACATGCACAGTCTCAGCTCCTGAGATGACTATTGTGCTTTACAGTATCAGTGGCTTGCAAGTATACCATGTAAGTTAGTTCCTTTGTTTATTTGTGGTCCCCTTTTTTGTGGTTTTGAAGAGTGTGAACCATTTAACTTGAGTTACATATTTAGGTTTGTCTGTAATACGTTCTAGTACGCTTTTGTATCCAAATCCATTGTTTCCTCGCACATCACTGTGGAAATTATTCTCGAGGCTTTTTTGGGTTCAAACATAAGTTCAACTTTTAGTTGAATAAGTAGATGTTTGTAAACAAGAGATTAAGAGAAACTGAAACTGGAAAATATCCACAGCCAACAGCATGTTAGTATTATCATCTATTTGTGATACTTGCATTTCTTATAGACCTTTCAATTTTCTCTTTCCTGTACATTAACTAATTTTTCATTCCATATCCTGCTATTTATTGAGGTGTGGTTCTATTTATGTGAAGTGGTAAAGAGAATAATTATTATGTTTAAATGTATTGAGGATCAAGACTATTCCAGTAACTTAATGAAGTTCGACTGCTCAGCTAATCCCTAGTCGGTGAATTTTAACCATACAACTTGTTTATTCAATTAATATAGAATCATATATCCATTAAATTGTCTTAGTTCGATAATCTTGGTGTTCTTTGTATTTTAAATTGAATGCTTGACAGTTTTTGTTCTTATTGAAGGGTTGCTCACAATCTTCACATTTGTATGCTAATAACATATCTAATATGGGAACCACAGTGCATATGGAACTTGGTGAACTAAATTTGCACATGTCCGACGAATACCAAGAGTGCATGAAAGAAAGTGTTTTTGGTGTGGAAACAAATTCAGGTTCCCTAATGAACATAGGCAAGGTTAGTTTGGATTGGGGAAAAAAGGATAGTGAACAATCAGAAGATGAAGGTCAAAAATGCAAATTGGTTTTGTCTGTTGATGTGACAGGCATGGGTGTTTCCTTAACTTTCAAGCGTGTTGAGTCACTTATATCATTTGCTATGTCTTACCAATCTCTTTTGAAAAAGCTTACTGCTTCTCAAAAAAGGGAAAATCGAGGTGGGCATTCAATTAAATCATCAGGTAAAGGGACGCAAATTATGAAACTTAATCTCGAACGATGCTCTGTAAAGTTTTGTGGGGATACTGGCTTGGAGAACACAGTTGTTGTAGATCCCAAACGTGTTAATTATGGATCACAGGGTGGTCGAGTTGTAGTAAGTGTGTCAAGTGATGGCACTCCTCGCTGTGCAAACATAATATCCACTGTTTCTGATGGAAGGGAAAAGTTGAATTACTCTGTTTGTCTTGACATCTTCCATCTTAGTTTGTGTATGAACAAGGCTAAACAGTCAGCACAAATCGAACTTGAACGAGCAAGATCAATCTACCAGGAATCGTTGGAGGTACAAAAGCCTGATACAAAAGTGACATTATTTGACATCCAAAATTCTAAATTTGTACGGAGATCTGGAGGTCTCAAAGAGGTTTCTGTCTGTTCTCTTTTTAGTGCAACTGATATCTCAGTCAGATGGGACCCTGATGTACATTTATCTCTTGTTGAACTTATTCTACAATTGAAACTACTTGTGCTCAACCAGAGGATTCAGGGAGATGAGAATGACTTTGTTAGTGATTCTTTAAGTGTTGCAGTTAATGGACAGAAGAATGCAGAATCAGGGCAGTCTGGTAAGCAGAAAAAAAGAGAATCAATATTTGCTGTTGACGTAGAGAGGCTGAGTATATCAGCAGAAGTTGGAGATGGGGTCGATGCAGTGGTTCAGCTTCAGTCAATTTTCTCAGAAAATGCTCGAATTGGAGTACTTCTCGAAGGACTAATGCTTAGTTTTAATGGATCCAGAGTTCTCAAAAGTAGTAGAATGCAAATTTCACGTATACCTACTTCTACGGATTCATCTGATGTTAAGATTCCAGTGATCACCACATGGGACTGGGTGATCCAAGGTCTTGATGTTCATATTTGCATGCCATACAGGTTGCAATTGCGTGCCATTGATGATTCTATTGAGGACATGCTACGGGGGTTGAAGTTAATTACTTCGGCTAAAACATCTCTTATCTTTCCTTTCAAGAAAGAAAGTTCAAATACCACAAAACGTGGTTCAACCAAATTCGGATGTTTAAAGTTTTGCATACGGAAGCTAAGTGCTGATATTGAGGAAGAACCTCTGCAGGGATGGCTTGATGAACACTATCATCTCATGAAGAATGAGGCTTGTGAGTTAGCTGTGAGGTTGAAATTTCTTGATGAATTTATTTGCAAAGCCAACCGATCTCCAAAGACTGCTGAAACAAATGACTCTATTCTTGAAACAAAGACTAATCATAATGGAGATAATGTTGATGCACAAGATCCTTTAGCTATAAGAAGAATGCAAGAAGAAATATATAGACATTCCTTTCGATCATATCTCAATGGATGTCAGAAATTAGTTCCATCAAAAGGTTCAGGTGCCTGTAAGGAAGGGTTCCAGGCTGGTTTTAAGCAGAGTACCACCAGAACTTCTCTACTGTCTATTTCTGCCTCTAATTTAGATGTTTGCTTGACAAAAATAGATGGTGGTGACGATGGTATGATAGAGGTTATCAACAGGCTTGATCCTGTTTCTTTTGAAAATAACATACCATTCTCAAGGCTGTACGGTAGAAATGTTCTCTTGCATGCAAGCTCTCTTGTTGTTCAGTTACGTGATTATACATTTCCTCTTTTCTCTGCAACTTCAGGTAAATGTGAAGGCTGCCTGGTGCTAGCTCAACAGGTAATGCAAACCGGTCTCCCTCACAGTACTATTATGGTTTTTGCTTATGCTTGTTGTGGTCCTGACGTTTTTTATTTCTTGTCCTTACGGGTGAGGTGAGAGCCAATGATATGATAATATAGGTAAACTTATCAATTTCAGTTCCTTCAATTTTTTAGAGGAAACCATTTATATAAACTATCGGAAAATGCACATGAGAAACAGAGGATTAACATTTCTCCCTATTCTTCCTTTTTTTTAGTTCCATCAAGTCCTTTGCTAGTAATAAGGAAAGAATTTAGATATTGTGTCCGAATGCCAACAAAATGATTCTACTGGAGAGAATTTTGTAGTTGGCAAGATTGAAAACGACACCTGAGATATTCATGTATAGGCTGCCATGTAGATTCTTTAACTTGGCGTTGATGAAGTTTGGTCAAGACTAGAATTTAAATTTAAATTTGTTGCAATGATAATTGTAAAGAATTTCAACAATTTGTCTACAAACTCACTAAAACAAAATACACAATCTGCATACAAATCACACTTTTCATTCATAAAGAGAAAATACAAAGAGTTTGTAAAAATTCAAGGGTGTGCTCTCCCTCCCCAAACCACACTTGGCTATAACCATAAAAATTCCTTTCCCCCCATCCATCGTATATTCCCTAATTCAAAATAAAACTACTGTAACATGTTATCCAAATTATCCTTAATACGATACAATATTTACCTCCTTTATGTCTCTCGTAGAAAAAGGAAAGTGGAGGTCTTTCCTTCCTAACAATAATTGATGAAGCAGGTGCTCTGATTATTTCTTTTGTAATTAAGATTAAATTTGAGAATCCATTATAATAATTAGATTTCTAACTTGTTTTGTGAATCTTTTAGGTGTGCTTGAAATTTGATTTTTTTTTTTACTTCCAAAGTACATTTTAATTATGTGGTAAAATTTAAATTGGGAGACAGTACTACTCTATGATTTTGGGCCATTTCTATGGTTTTCCATGATTTCATAGGTTCAGATGCAGTACAAACCCACGATACACTAAATTAGTTATTTTTTTTCAAATTAATTATTTGCTTAAGTTAATTATTCCCTTAAAAATAAATTGTTTTCATAAATATTTATTTTCTTAAGTTGAATTATTTCCTCTAGTAATTATTTCTTTATATTATGATTTGTAGCTCTACTTAAAGGTTTCGTTGTGAGCTTTTATGATAGAATTGAATTGATACAATTTTCCTATTTTGATAATTTACTCTATTATTTTTTAAAATTTTGTTGTGGTTTCGAAACAAATATTCTGCTACACCAGGTTCTTTTTAACAACTTAGATCTTGTTGTTTCTTGGATTGTTCTTTCTAGTTCTGTGGAACTCTTCTTTTAGAACGAAGTTCAATTATATAGGTATTAATGATTATGCATATGAACTGCACATACTTATAAAAAAAATTTGATTTTGATTCTCTTTGGCTCTAGTTATCAGTTTTAAATGTGATTCATTCCAACCATTTGGGATTCCGACTTGATTGCTATATATTATTTTACCTGCCCCTGGAAGTTGATTTTTGTGGAAATTGAAAACGTTTTTTTTTATAGTTGGATAATGTTATAACAGGATAATAGTACTAAAATTGTTATTTTTTCTAAGGAGATGCTTTCAAAATATTGTGTTCACGATTTTGTAGGATTTCATTTGATCAATATATTGTCTTTGGCAATCATGTTCCTACTCACTTCCCATTTTTGGTGTTCTCTGTCATGTTCAAGAATAACAATAAAAATGGAGGGCAATTTCTTTTTTTCCCTTCTCTTTGACTTGTTAGCTTCTCACAATCCACTTGAATTTTTGCGGTTAGTTACTTCATGAGTTGAATAATTTCTCCGTGACTTTATCCATGTAATGGTGTTCTGATGACAAGCATCATTCTTCATAAATTGTGGTTATATATATTCCTGTAACATTCCTGATGGGATGTGTTGTTATGAAAGCTTGGCCTTCACAATACTCTTGATTTTTAACTTCTTAGCATCTGTGGTTGTAACTGTTCCTTCTGCAATTAGGCCACGTGTTTCCAGCCTCAAATTTATCAAGATGTCTTTATTGGTAAATGGCGGAAGGTGCGGATGCTTCGTTCAGCAAGTGGTACAACACCACCTATGAAAACGTACGCAGATTTGCCTATTCATTTTCAGAAAGGAGATATTTCCTTTGGAGTGGGATATGAACCAACTTTTGCTGATGTGAGCTATGCATTTACGGTGGCTCTTCGCAGGGCTAATCTTAGTGTTAGAAATGCTAATTCTGATGCACAGATTCAGTTGCCAAAAAAGGAACGAAGCTTACCATGGTGGGATGATGCCAGATATTATATACATGGAAATATCACCTTATACTTTTCTGAAACCAAATGGACAGTTCTTGCTACCACTGATCCTTATGAAAAGCTTGACAAACTTCAATTTATATCTGGTCCAATGGAGATTCGGCAGTCAGATGGTCGTGTATGTTTTTCTGCAAATGATTTCAATGTTGTTTTGAGTAGTTTGGAAAGTCTGGCTCATAGTCGTGGTTTAAAGTTGCCTAATGGAATATCTGGTGCATTCCTGGAAGCCCCATTTTTTACTCTTGATGTCACTATGGACTGGGAATGTGAATCTGGAGCTCCTCTGAATCATTATTTGCATGCAGTTCCTATAGAAGGAAAACCTCGTGAAAAAGTTTATGATCCATTCAGATCCACTTCACTTTCACTTCGATGGAACTTTTCTCTGCGACCCCCTCCCTTAAATGAGAAACCATCCCCATCTTCTGATATGGGAGGTGGCACTGATGGAATTAATTGTGGTCCTCAAATTATTTTGCCAACTCTTAATATTGGTGCGCATGATTTAGCATGGATAATGAAATTCTGGAGCCTTAATTACATTCCCCCTCATAAATTGCGTTCCTTCTCTCGCTGGCCTCGTTTTGGAATTCCAAGAGTTGCTAGATCGGGTAATTTGTCCTTAGATAAAGTGATGACAGAATTTATGCTTAGAATTGATGCTACTCTGGCATCCATAAAATATATGCCTTTAGATGATGATGATCCAGCCAAAGGACTCGCATTCAATATGACAAAGCTGAAATATGAACTCTGTTATAGTCGAGGTAAACAAAAATATACTTTTGAATGCAAGCGTGACACTCTCGATCTTGTTTATCAGGGCCTTGACCTTCATGTGCCTAAAGCATTTCTAAATAAGCATGATAGCACTAGTGTTGCTAAAGTAGTTCAAATGACAAGGAAAAATTCACAATCTGCTTCCATGGATAAAGTTCCCAGTGAAAAAAATAATTATGTGACTGGTGGCTTAGAGAAGCATCATGATGATGGATTTTTATTGTCATCTGACTATTTTACAATCAGAAGGCAGGCACCAAAGGCTGATCCGTCAAGATTGTTGGCCTGGCAAGAGTCTGGAAGAAGAAATCTTGAGATGACATATGTGAGGTCTGAATTTGAAAATGGGAGTGAGAGTGATGAGCATGCACGATCAGATCCTAGTGATGATGATGGATACAATGTGGTGATTGCTGACAATTGCCAGCGTATATTTGTGTATGGACTCAAACTTTTGTGGACCATTGAGAATAGAGATGCTGTTTGGTCTTTTGTTGGTGGCCTATCCAAGGCCTTTGAACCTACAAAGCCTTCTCCTTCTAGGCAATATGCACAAATAAAACGACTCGAGGAAAACAAGCCGCATGAACGAGATGAAGCACATGAAGATGGTATATCTAAGCCCTCGTCTATCAGTTGTGCTTTACAACCTGAGAGTTCACCTCCTTCACAGTCAGTTAAAGTTGAGAACTCAACAACTGCAGTAAAAGTGGAAAATTCCTTGTCGCCTATAGCTGGTACGTGTTGAGCATTCTAAAAGTTTTGGCTAGGACTTAAACAAATTGGTTTTTTCTATATGGTGTCTGGATTCAAATAATTGGTTTATACTCCTCTTTTTAAGTCATTTATGATTAGCCTTTTTACAAAGCAAAGATGTGCAAGCTATATCTTGTCATATCATGATAGTGCTAGACATTCAGTTAACATTATTACTGCAAATGTTAAGAGACGTATATTTTGTATGACTCCCAGCAAAAATCAGAAACATAAATGATTCAGAGGAGGATGGAACTCGTCATTTCATGGTCAATGTTATTCAGCCACAATTTAATCTTCACTCTGAAGAAGCTAATGTAAGTAGGAGACTCTATCTTTACTTTCCGCTGCAAATTCTCTAGTACAATATTTCTTTAGACTTTACTTTGCATATGGTTAAGTTATATTTATGGTTACTTTTTGTCCGCAAGTTGTCTGTGCTGGTTGTGGCGTGGAATTTTTGTTGTTTGGATTCTCTGCTGTTTTGTTGTGCTTTTTTGACCTTTTATTCTAGAAATGGGTTCATAAAACATTTCCCCTGCTGTGAAAACTACATTACATCTAACAATTCATGACACAAATTAGTGTGATTTTTATAAATGATAACGGCATACTCATGAAATGGAAAAGAGGCGCAAGAACCAAAAGATGGAAATTTAATGGAAATGGTAGAGGTCTGGTAGCTAAAGATATTTTAATCAAGAATATAGCTTCTCCACATCAATTGTTAACACAGGTACATGATCTTCTATACAAATATTGCATAAAAAATGTCAGGTTATATCAACCTCTACTACCCTTGTGCAATCTAATGCTCCTAGAAAGGCATTAATCTACTTCCTGCAACATGCATTAAACCTGTTTTTATTTAGAGTAAAAAGGAAGTCTAAATCATCATGAACATAAGGCTTCTTGACATCATGTTTTGCTTTACTTTCGGCATGTGCTCTTTAACAATTTCATTGACGATTAGAGAAAAGGCCTGAATGGTTTGGCCATCAATGAATGTTGCCTGCTCTTTAGAGATTGTTTTCAAGTACTTCTCTTAATGGATACAAAAGAACTTTTGCCAATAGTTTGTAAAGTCTCACAACATGAGTTATATGTCTTTTGGTTTTTAATTTCTCAAAATTTTCTTTCTTAATAATAAAAAAGCCATAAGTATGCCATCATGCCTTGGATCTCTCTCTCTATAGATTTCTTCTTCCTCAAAAATTCTAGAGAGATGACTGTGTCAATTGGATTGAATATCTTTCAATATGAGAGTTCCTTTGAGTATATAAAGCCTATTAGTGTTTTACAAGGGAAACATAAATTTAGCAATTACATAATTATGTCTAGCTCTCTCTTTTTCTTGAGATGAGTTCTCCCCCTCATATATAGGAAGGAGAGACTCCCACTTAATTTCTCTCCTGAGAGATCAAATTAGGAGGAAAAAATATATTGTATTAAGAGTATTAGGGGAATTATATTGATGGTTGTTATTAGTTTGAATAGGAGAAAAAATGGTGGAGGGGGGAACCGTAAAAAGGCAGTTGTCTTTCTGAATCAGGTCTGATATGGGGAAGGAAGAGCAAACCCCGTAATTTCTGATAAACCTAGTTATGTGCTAATTGTGATTATGAATAAAAGGTGTTGCTTTGTTTTAAATTACTGAAGTTCACTGAGAATTCAAATCACATTATACGCAAAACTTATCAAATTGGTGTCAAAGCACTATTTCGTGAGATGGCAGGGAAGAAAATAGAGTGGCTTCTGGAATCTATGGAAGAAAAGATGGAGGTCGTGCATAGGGAGATAGAAATTATGGAGGAAGGGATACTAAAAATCTTGTTCCTAGAGAAGAGTGTATCAATGATTCTGAAGAGCTTGTAGGTAGTGAATTTTAGACGCAATGAAGACAATCACATCTTTGTTCTGGCCAGACGAAGACTTTGATCCTGGAAATTCAGAGTCAAGATTCGCAGATTTGGAGAGGACAATATGATGTGTAGACCTAAATCATAGAAGGGGCTTTAGATGCAACAACGCTTAATAAGATGTGGATGCACATTGACATGCAAGGAAGATCTCTATTTAGCACGTGCTCTAATTTTTTTATTAAATTTTAATTTTTGTTTACTTGTCTTGTGTTTCATGTTTTGATGAAACTTGAAGCTTACATATTTTCAGTGCTTCTCTTCCCTTTTGAGTTATACTTGAATTTCCTACTGATAGAGATTGGTTTAGAAAGTGTTAATGTTTCTTATTGTATTTTTTGGTTTTGCAATATTGTGATTTTTGAAGAAGACAAAGTAGATGTGGAGTCTTCATTTTCATTTTTGAAAAATGTTTTGTTGAGATAGAGTTGTAGGTCATGCCGGTGAATTTGTTATGCAATCTTTCATTTTTGGTACACTTTTTTATCCTGACCTCAGTAGAAGAAAGTTTGCAAGTTGTGAAGGATAAACGACTGTTTTTTGTATTGAGCATTAGCTGTGCATGCTCAATGATATTCATTCCATATTTTCAATTTACTTGTAAAACAGGGTAGATTTCTTCTTGCTGCTGCTAGTGGTCATGTTTTGGCTCGATCATTTGATTCAGTTCTGCAAGTTGGCTATGAGATGATAGAGCAAGCTCTTGATACTGGAAATGTTATTCCTGAGTGTGAACCTGAAATGACATGGAAACGCATGGAGTTCTCAGTGATGTTAGAACACGTACAGGCTCATGTTGCACCAACTGATGTTGATCCAGGAGCGGGATTACAATGGCTTCCAAAAATTCTCAGAAGCTCTCCAAAAGTAAAGCGTACTGGTGCTTTACTCGAGAGAGTATTTATGCCCTGTCATATGTACTTTCGATACACTAGGCATAAAGGTGGAACCCCAGAACTGAAGGTACTTAGCTTCCTGAAATCTGTTGTTTTGATGAGTAAATTAACATTCCTGCAGACAAATATAATACACATTCAGATAAATTATTGTACCTATATCATGTTATTATATGATTCAGAATTACTTGTCGTTTGAGTTGTCTTTCTTTACAGGATAGTCTAATTTTAAAGATTTTGAATGCTTAATGAAATCATTCTATTGTAGGTGAAACCATTAAAAGAGCTTATATTCAACTCTCATAATATAACTGCAACAATGACCTCTCGACAGTTTCAAGTTATGCTAGATGTTTTAAGTAATCTTCTCTTTGCGCGACTTCCCAAGTAAGTAGTTGCAATGCTTTATTGCACTATTTGTTTATGAGATCTTTCTATTAGTTAATGATTTTCTTAAATTGATGTAGAATGTGGCCGACATTGAGAACAGTGCAATTTGATACATTTGTTTGTTGTTCTAAACATTTATGTGAATGTGAGTGAATCAGGCCTCGAAAAAGTAGTCTGTCCTTTCCTTCCGAAGATGATGAAGATGTTGAAGAAGAGGCAGATGAGGTGGTCCCTGATGGCGTTGAAGAGGTGGAATTGGCAAAAATCAACCTTGAACACAAAGAGCGGGAACGAAGGTTGATTCTGAATGACATAAGAAAACTGTCTCTCTTGGCTGATGTTTCCAGCGATGTACATCTGGAAAGGGAAGGGGAGAATTGGATGGTTGCAGGTGGAAAATCCTCGTTGGTGAGAATCAATCCATGCAATGACCACTTGATTGAAGTTTTGTTTATTCAGGCATTTGCTAATCTACTATTTGATCATAATTCTCGTTCTTGAATCATGAATTGCTAATTTAAACATTTGTCCCTAACTAGCTGGTAATTCCATTTCCTGAAGATTTTATTTAGTGAGGCGGGAGTTTCTCTGGTAATGGAAAATGATTTAAAATTTTATCATATTTTTTTAGTTACTTTTGTAATGCTAAGAAAGGAGACAGGAACGCTATGAAAGAAAATGCACGTGTATGGCATCACTGATTGTTAGTTTAACATAGTTCAAGTTCTTTATTTGTTGAAATTCTAAATTTCATGAAGGATCAAAATGCTCTTTTGTTTGAGCTTCATGTTTGACGAGGGTTGCTGTTTAAATTAAAATAGAAGAAAAGAAAGAAGAATTCTCAAAAAAGGAAAAGAAAGAAGAATAGAAATTAGAAATGTTTCTTGAATCAGTTGTTTTTCCTTTTTCTTTAATTTTTTTCCAGTTACTGACCTCCTTCATGTAAAATCACACGACAGTGTATTTCTGTATAGCTATTTAAAGTTTCATCTTTCCAGGTTCAAGGACTGAAGAGAGAGCTCACGAATGCACAAAAGTCTAGGAAGATGGCATCAGCATCTTTAAGGCTTGCTCTGCAAAAGGCTGCTCAGATACGATTGATGGAGAAGGAAAAGAACAAAAGTCCTTCATATGCTATGCGCATTTCTTTACAAATTAATAAAGTGGTTTGGAGCATGCTTGTAGATGGCAAATCTTTTGCCGAAGCTGAGATAAATGATATGGTTAGTCACTAATTCAACCCAGGCCCTATTGAGTCTACTTTGTAAGCTAGTACCTTCTTCTCAATAGTTACTTTTGGCAATGTGAACTGGTTCCAAAGAGCTACATGGAAAACCCCGCTATCATTTTTGGACAATGGTGTGCTTCATTTATTTACGTAATCTTTATAGGCTACCTTGTTAAATGGAGGACATAATCACTAATGAGATAAAACAAATACAACCGAGAATGTGATGACATGATCTTGTATGATTATCAAATCATGTGGTAACTTTGTTTTCTTCATCTTCTTTGACCCTTTTATGATCAAATCTTTTCAGCATGTTGCACATTAATGATGGCATAAACTTGTTACTTTCCACAGATTTATGACTTTGACCGGGATTACAAGGATGTGGGTGTTGCTCAGTTTACAACCAAATTTTTTGTTGTCCGAAACTGCCTGCCCAATGCCAAATCTGATATGCTTCTATCTGCTTGGAATGCTCCACCAGAATGGGGGAAGTATGCACTGTTTTTCTCTATTTACCAACAATTTTACAGTATTTTTCCCTCTGCCCGATCAAAATCTTCTAGTTTTTTACTAGAAGTATTTGTTACAATAAATTCCGTTGTTACACTGTGACCTTTTCCTTTTATGGCTTTGGTGATTTGTTGTTCCTCAAGCACCTTACTTTTGTTGGGACCTGTAAAATATTTTCAATGATGAGCTATGCTTTTCTTTTTGTGTGCATTACATTGCCTTCAATGTTTTCCAAATGCTTAACACGAAATTAATTCAAAGCATTTGTTTCCACATCAGCCTTTACTGTCATCACTAAATATGCATAGTTTTCGTAAGTCTTGTACTATATTTGGTACAGTGCTGAAAGACACTTGAGCTCTGTATTTATGCATCCAGACAGGGGGGTAGATTCGAAGATTGTAAACATGACGTGATATTGGTTTTTTTGTTGATAAGAACCATAATCTTCAATAATATAAAAAAAGAAAAGCAAAAAGTAATAGATAAGGAGGATAAGAAGGCTTACATCTTCTTTATTGGCTGTAGAAAAGTCATGCTTCGAGTAGACGCCAAGCAGGGAGTCCCAAGAGATGGAAATTCACTTCTTGAACTTTTTCAGGTAAATGCTTATTTTCCTCCATTCGAATTAGCTTTCAGTAATTATGTACCATTGTACACTGGACTGATGATGTAGCTTATTAATACTTCCGCTTAGGCTTTTAGGAGCATGGTGGTATGACAATACGCCTCACTTTCAACCATTAATCTTGTCAATTGATCATTTTTGTTTGCACCAAAAAATTTTCACCAAGTTTCTCTGGGCGATTGACCTGTGTGACATCTTAATTCTGTCTCTGCAATTAGAGTATTATCTTCTCTAATTCTGGATTTTTTAAGTTGAATTACTTAAGGACCGATGATCTTCAATCTGTAAGAATAAACTTATAAGTGATAGGTCGTTAAAAAATAATTAACAAGTAGAATTTATGATACTTAACTCCTTTTAGAACTTCTTTCTCCTTGCAAATCACCTATGACCACACCCTTAGGTTGAAATTGGGAAGTATCGGAATGTCATTTGTGATTGCTGCCAAGTTTTGTAGTTCACTCCACGGACTCATAAATGACAGCCAGCTTTTTTTGTGGAGGGAGTATCTGTGATAAGCATTTTGAATGGGGGCATCTGGGAGCGGAGAGGCTGATGTGGAATTTTTGTATCTAACACTGAGGATTTTATTAGTTGAAGAGAAGCACATTCCAGCGTGCTCGGAATTATTTGAATGTGATGAGCACATTTGAACGAACTGCACAGTTAGAAATATTTATTTTGATGTTCCCCTAAGCTCACCGGTTGCTCCACCCTGGTGTAAGATAAAGATGTTACAATAACCACCCCACACTCAACGTACCATGTAACTTAGTGAAAAGTGAAAACTGCTTCCACATGATGAATGCATATACCATATTCAACTTTATTCTCTAGTCTCAAGAGTTTTTATATACTATTAAGAGTGTTTTTAGTATTCAGCTACCCGATTCTGATAACTAATCTGCTCATTAAATGTTATGCACTTTAGGTAGAGATTTACCCCCTGAAGATCCATTTGACAGAGACGATGTATCGGATGATGTGGGAGTATTTTTTTCCAGAAGAAGAACAAGATTCACAACGCCGGCAGGTCAATTTGGAAGCATTGGGTTTTCATAATTTGTCTAATAACTTTCTTGTGCATTTCATAGCAAGCAATATATGTTCATAATCAAAGTCTCGTATATGTCCACATTGTGCACGCAGGAAGTTTGGTTGTTTTCAACAACTGCTGGTTCAAAACGTGTTAAGAAAGGTTCTTCAAATCATGAAGCATCTACATCAAGTAGTCATTCTTTGAAAGAGTCAGAGGCTGCATTGAAATCAGGCAGCCCGACATGTATAACTGATCAATCCTCTGTTCACACAGAATCAACACACGTAAGTTTGCTAAACCCATTTTGGGAATATCGTTTCTATCAGACACTGAAGTTCGTGAAATAGAAAAAGTAGGCACAAAGAGAAAAAAGATAATTCTATCAGGAGCATGAAAAATAAAATAGAGAAAACTAGCATTGGGAAGCAGTTGTCTCTACCCAATTAGAAGTGATGATAGCAAAAGAATAAACTTGTTTTTGGTAATATTTGTTTAGACAAAAAGGATTCTTGATACTTATATCTGATCAATGTTGCAAGAATGAACTTATATTATTATTATTCCTGGGATGGACACTCCATGGCAGGCTTCGAAGTCTCAAAACCCACCAGAGTTAAGAAGAACGTCTTCTTTTGATCGGACATGGGAAGAGACAGTAGCAGAATCTGTTGCTAATGAGCTTGTCTTACAGAGCATCTCTTCCTCAAGAAGCGGACCACTTGGTTCTGCTGAACAACAAGACGAAAACAGTAAAAACAAATTGAAAGACCCCAAAGTAATAAAAACTGGTCGATCATCCCATGAAGAGAAAAAGATAACAAAGGCAAATGAAGAGAAAAGATCTAAGCCTCGAAAAATGATGGAGTTTCACAATATCAAGATAAGTCAGGTTGGAGTTTTTGCTATATGTTAAATTCCCTTGTGCGTATCAATGTGCTTTCCCACTGATCAAGGAAATATTTATAACAACTCGAAACATGTTTCCTATTTAGGTTGAGCTGTTGGTTACGTATGAGGGATTAAGATTCGTTGTGAATGATCTGAAGTTGTTGATGGATACTTTTCATCGTGTTGAGTTTACTGGGACTTGGCGAAGACTGTTCTCACGGGTAAAGAAACATATAATCTGGGGAGTTTTGAAGTCTGTCACGGGAATGCAGGTAGGAACTTTCATCCACGTCTTTTTCTCTGATTCTCTAACCCAACATGAGGTTTTTTGACTTGCTACACTACGAGAGATAATGAGCTCATTTTTAATAAGGCACATGATTAGTTGTGGGATATGAAATAGGAAAAAGGACGGTAAACTTGCATATATCATGGGTTTAATTTCGCGCAATCCTCCAATAAAACTACACTTGCGTTGCAATTTCAGACTTAAATTTCTTTCTCATCTCCTGAACTTTCTTACAGGGTAAGAAGTTCAAAGACAAAGCACACAGTCAAAGGGAACCAAGTGCAGTTGGGGTGACTGATAGCGACTTCAATTTTAGTGACAACGAAGGAGGTCTGGTAGGGAAGTCAAACCAGCATCCAATCTCTTGGATCAAGCGGCCAAGTGATGGAGCTGGTGATGGATTTGTCACTTCTATTAGGGGGCTTTTCAATACCCAACGTCGTAAAGCCAAAGCGTTTGTATTGCGCACAATGAGGGGTGAAGCAGACAATGATTTCCAAGGTGATTGGAGTGAAAGTGATGTCGAGTTCTCACCCTTTGCTAGGCAGCTCACTATAACAAAAGCTAGAAGGCTAATCAGGCGTCACACAAAGAAGTTTCGTTCTAGGGGCCAGAAAGGTTAGTGAAATTGCTTCTTCTGTTCTTTCAATTTCATACTGGCCTTGGTACTTTCTTGGTATATTCTGATAATGGACAGGGCATCACTGAAACTTTACGGAGTTGCAGAATAGTTAGTAAATTATGAACATGCATAAAAACAATCACTCTGGGACTGACCATGACAACATTACTCGTTAAAGAAGCCTGGAAATTTTGTTGCTATTGACACTGACCTTAATTTGTTTCAGGCTCATCCTCCCAACAAAGGGAGTCACTCCCCCCCTCACCTAGAGATACCACACCATTTGCAAGTGATTCTTCAAGTGGGTCCTCGCCTTATGAGGATTTTCATGATCAGACTCAATTTTAGTCTTTGGAAGGAAACTTTTGCAATGCCCCGCTGAGGAAAGATGAGAGAGATAATCGCTAATAGTTGACAAATCGCCATTGTGGAAGAAATCTCAGATTCAGGGATGGTATACCGCAACAACAGCAGACCCCAACCTTGTCAAATAGAATCCCAAGGATTCAAGCTATTGTCTTTGAGCAGCTGTAAAAGAAGAAATACTCAACGGTAGTTAACTACGATTATCTGAGTTGGGCAATTATTTTCCTAACACCTCTATCCAATTTTTTTTTGTTTTATTTTTACAATTGTCTGAGCTTAGGCACATACACTGGCATCCACGAAAATTGTTCGAGCTATCAAGAATTCAATTTTGTACATACATTCAAATGGTAATATAATAATAATTTATTTCTTTGACGAATCTGTGCGTTGTCACAAAATACGTTTGGATGATGAGTTAAAATTCTCTTCGCAAATTCTATGTTATTGTCCATTTTTACTGAATCCAAACTTTTACCCTTAAATTTATGACCCAGATTTAGTCAGCTTAAATTAAACAGATGTACACAAACAAAAAACTATATGAAACAAAATTATGATCGTTGAGAGGACAATTACATGGAAGTTAAATAGATGATTTGGACGCTAGTTTCCTACCGTATAATTATTGGCAGCTGGGGCAAGCCGCAGTGAAAAACAAGCATTAAAATCATTAACTATTATGAAGGAAGAATGAAGGCAGAATTGTAATGACACTCAAATCAGCACAACCCCCTATTGTCAGATAAATAAATCTCAAGACTGCTCAACCGCAGAAGAATTTCTACTGCCAACTATAACACATGCTCCAAATTCTCATCAGGCAACCTAACTTCAGCTGAAGAGGTGGTTTTGCATCCCCTCCGGCGTGACCATTCCATTCCACTTGCTTTACATGTTATGGTCAATTATAATCTTACAAATCCCTAACCTTGACATACTTTTGACCTGAAATGCATGCATATTCACGTGAATATTTTATATCGTAAGAAATAGTTAACCACTTGAACAAAGTAAGCTAAACTATTACCTTCTAAACAAAGTTAGCAGGGATATCTAACTCTGTATTCATAGTATTACCAAGTTCACCCAATGGTTCCTGTTCCTGTTCCTGCATATAAAGGCGTACATTATTAGACCTTCGGATACAGAAGTCTAACGCCCATTAAAATTAATCACCATGACCATTGAAAAGATGAGGACAAATATTTGTGGAAATTTAACTAATAAAGCAATTTGCTCTACTTAAAAGGTACAATAGTAAGGCTAAAAAATTGAAGGCAATCACAATTGTTTTATAGCCGCTAGAATTGAAATAAAGAAATTTGTTCAACTTGACAATATTTTTCAAAATTTGAACCCAAAAATAAATAAATAAATACCTGCTCATCATCATTCCCTGAAGAATGGTCAATTTGCTTGGGCAGAGAGTCCATAATATCTTCGTGCAAATTCTGTGTACATTACGAAATAAGATGAATTTCAATTAGTTCTCACAAGAATTTTCCCACAGAAGTGACAGAAAATCACTCCCCTATTCATGAAAATTCATCCATGTCAAAAAATAGTGAGCCAATAAATTGAAATCGGCCACTAAGGATTACTAATGAGAAATTCAAATACTTTGAATGGATATTGATGAAAACGTTGTGTTAAGATTTTGTAGACATACTTCATGATGTTGGTGGACAGAAGGATTACTAGAACTTTCTGTTACGGCCTTACCAGGATCCTCTGGTCCCTGCAAACCAAAGAATTTACTTATAAGAACGAAACAAGAGGTGCCACAACCCTAAGAAATTACTTGAAACATAAAAGAAGAGTAGTACACGATCATCCTGGTAATCAGAAACTTCTGGTTCTGTTATAGAAGGCTTGATATCTATTGACGATTCCTGCACATCCGAAGTTCTCTGATGAACAAATCAGACAAATGCTGGAAAAAAGTATCCAACACTCAAAAGGATTATTATAATAGCTCTAACAAAAAAAAAAAAAGCAAACGCAGCTTTTCAGTGACAATACTTAGATGCAAGTTGAAATAAGAAAACATATAACTGTTACAATTAAATGGTAGGTAAATTAAGTAAACAAAAATAGTAAAGATCCATTTAAAAATCAAATCAATATGAAATCAACATGAATTGTACATATTAAATGCTTGACAGACGAATAATAATACTTTCATTTTAACAGGCCTAAAAAATTTCTGGTCTACTTTGGGAACTTATCTTATTATAGCATCTTAGCCAACAACAAAACAAAAACAGTCTGTTGAGAGAAATAATTTCATTCTAAATAGCAACAACCATTGAGCATAAATTTAAAATACATATTCAAAGATACAGGCTTAATAATTTCCTTAAAAACAGGATCAAGTGGTTTTTAAATAAACCAACAAATAATGGATTGCCAATGTCTTCAAAGAAAAGCACGTAAACAACCATGCAACAGAAAACCCGTGCTCAGTAACATATGGACATGCACCTTACGATGAAGGGAACACACATTCTGGAAAATAAAGGTTCGTGTTACATACTGGTTCAACAGAAATACTCCTTCCACCCTTGCTGAGGTCTCTCAAAGTACCCTGTACAGTCAATAAGCTGGTAAAAAAGAATGACAGATCACTGAAAGAAAAATGACACTGTGCTGCTCTGGTAACAATAAGTAATCATCAATGACAACAAAACTCACTTTATTTGCCCACATCAGACCACATGCATTGCATAAAGTCCTTGGTCCAGCCGGACCACGGCGCATTGCAGGAGTATTACTTTCATTAACACCACAATGCTGACATCTTCGTAGACTAAATGGCATGCAAACAAAAAAAATTACATAAGAAGCACTATTTTAAAAAATAAAAAAGATAATGAGCAAGTCAACAGCAAATATCTTTATTCATCATGGTAGCTAATAATATAGGATCATGAGATCTTCAAAGATGCAGAAACTAGACAAATCCCATAACTCACACAGTTTCTGAACGAATACCATCTTGTGGGCCATTCTCAGCAGAATCCCAACTTGAAGCACCCGAATTTTCTTTCAATGATGCAAACTGACCATTCTTGCGGTGCATCCTACCAGAGCCAACAAAGATAAAAAAAAAAAGTAAATAAATAAATCGTTAACACCAAATTATTTCCCATAGAAAAATGTATTATTACCGTCAGAAAAAAAAAACAATATAGCAAGCACAATATCATAGTACATAGACAATAGTATTCCAAAGTCCTTTATTTTTTGAAATTACAACATTCAGAAACATTAGAACAATATGCTCTTTTCACGAATCTAACAAGCCAGACTTCAATATACTCGATTTATTTTTAATGTCAAAGAATGCACCCAGACTCATCTTACCTCTGTGCAACCTCTTTTCGTACAGTATATCTAATTTTCTTGTCAAAACATCTTTCCTTTCGCTTTTCTCGAAACCTAACAAGGGAAGCTATTCTTCGTGACAGGTTTGAGCGTTTTGGAGGGTCAATAACTCCCTATGAATGGAGAACATCACATAAATTTGGGAATGAAAACCCAATAAAATAGCTTGATATGGTTAGTACATCATATGTATTACCCTGTTACTTTGATCATAAGGTACTTCAACCGTGGGCATGCCACTTGGCACATCACGACCCCCCAAAAGCAAAAGCACTGCTTGCACCTGTCATACAATGTCAAGCAATTGTATATACTTTTAAATAGGATGAGAACCATGCAAGCCAATTCATTAGCAGCCACTGTCAACAGAGCTATCGAAGAAAGGACGGAAAATTAGCAAAATTATAACAGTTGATCAATTAGTGCAATTAATCGTGGAAATGGCACTTCTAAGATTGTCAATTAAGATTTTGTTTGGAGTAATCAATAGATGTATCCTTAAATCGCAGTGAAACACACATAACAGCTTTTCAAAAAGATTCAGACAGATAAATATGGAAATCTTCCAAAATGATTTCCAATTTTTCAATTATAGCACTTCGATAAAAAGACTAGGAACCATGAAAAGTGAAAATAACACAATCATTGCTAGAAAATTCGGAAAGGAACAAGAAGTTGAAATTTTCAAAAGAGAAACGCTGCTCGATAACTAAATCTGTACAAAAATAATTGTGATGTCAGCTCATAAATTATCTTCCATCCATTTGCAATCAACATTTCTAGACAAAAACGTACAAAAGTAATATAGCTAACAGAATCAGATTCGTACCTTTTCAGGCGTTACGGCGGGAAAGACATAGACCTCGCCTTCAAAAGAGAGCGTAAGTTCGCTAGTCCTTGACGCAACCTGTAATCCACCATGGTTAACGACGCTAACCGAATTCATTTGAGCATCCTGGACATCATCCAGAGCATCGCCACTTCCATCTTCGTATTCGTCTTCTTCCTCTCCAATCGTTATAAGACCACGTACATGGTCGTCGAAGGGACGGCTCTGCAGAGGCTGAGGATTCGCAGCCGCCATGTAAAGCACAAGAGCCCTAACCTACAGAAAAAGCACCAGAATCCAAGCCTAAGCTCGGAACCAATTCCACCGGTAAGTCATTTGCATAGTCACCAATTGTAAGAAGCTTGAAGCCCTAAATTGACCAGAATTTGTGAGCTAGAAGAAGCTTGAGAACGAACGGAGCGAGCGAGAGAGAGAGCACCCCCAAAATAGCTAAGATTTGCAAGGCGACCCCTATGTTTCCTTAGATAACCTCAAAATGGGTATATTTTCTAATTTCTAAGACTGGGAGTTATCAGGTGCGTTAGCGCCAAAAAAGAGACTATGATTGGTGATGCGTTTTGAGCCGTTAAATTTGGCAGACGAAAAGTGGGACCCGTGTGGTTCACGTGGTTCCTGTGTGACAGGAGGATAAAAAAGGAATCAAATGATGCAAGAGCAAGTGGAGCCCACTCAAATAATGTGATCTAACGGCTACCGTGCCTCCCCCCCCCCCCTGCACCAGTCCCCACCTTATCCACTTTCCCATTACGCATTCCCTTTACTTCCGACCAAATTGACATTGCAATAACACTCAAGAATCTGCCTCAAACTCATCATACCCCTTTTAGTGATCACTTGGAAGGCAATCAAAGTCAAATATACTTGATTGAAATGTTGACTTCTATAATTCGATAATTTTGTGGTCCTTTTCTTGATTTCATTTCATATCATCCCTAATTTCAATTAGTGGCTAACATAGACTCCAATTAATAATATTTTACCATTTATTAGTCAATCATAAATTTTGTATTTTATTTTTGCGTGTTGACATGACAATAACGCGTTATTACAAAGTGTAGAAGGAGAATCTGGCAAATTGCTCATTGAAGAAAGAGCTTCTCTGCGGACAAAACGAAGTCGAGAATTAGCTGAATTCTTTTGGGTCTCAATAGGGATTGTGCACGTTAAATGGGGGTTCAATGATCCTTCGCCTTTTCACGCCAACTCGAGACTTACTCGGAGAAGAGGCGAGAAGCTTACGTCTATTGCTTGTCTTTGAATGCTCAAAAACTAACTTCAAAAGACGTTCAACCATTTGAATTTTTGCGAATTCTCTCTCTTTTCCCATCTCCCTATGGATTATTTCAAGTAGCTCCATTCAACCACGGGAATGAATTAACGCTTGGGCAATCTCATGAACTAGTTCCTTTTGGCTTTCAAGTTATGTCGACTAATATTAGGATTTGGATTATTAATAAATAATTTTATCCTATGAATATAAACAAGATTTTTAAAAAACGGGAATAAAAATTCTCTTCATATTCCTCCATCGTGTTCTCATAGAGCATTTAGAAACAAAACAAAAAAAAATTAACCTATGATATACATGAAAGTCCCTTATCAAATAGAATGTTCAATAAAAAGTATACTATGTTAGATTATTTTAATAATCTATTGTGTGGTCCATGTTAATTAAAGTGTATTGACTTAATATTTAAGTGCTTAATGTAATAATTGTTAAGCGTAAAAGAAATTAAGTTGATTGGGTTTTAATTCCCTCTCCTTGACCTTATTAAAGTATATAATATATGGTTAAAGAGATATAAATAAAGAAATATGAATGAAAGGGTATTTACATATATTCTCTGTAAGATGAAAGGGCAAATCTGTAAATTCTCTTTAATAAATCTCTTTATCTTCTCTTAAAGAGATTGGAACATTAGGGTTTTATGAAGGGTTTTCAGAAATGGTTTCATAAAGGGTACAATAAAGGAAGGAACCGTCAATCTCTCTAGAAAGGCAACCATTCGTCTCTTGATCATTGAAGAGAAAAGTAAAGAAAAAGGATCAAGGCGAGAAAAGTATTCCACATCTACATCTACATCAAAAGCATGGATCAAGGTTGGTAATATATTGTTTTGTTTATCCCTAAATTATAAAAATCTATTGGTTGAATCTATTACGTTAAATTGAGAATTAAAGTATTGTTTTGAATGTAAAATTGATCTAACAATTGGTATCAGAGCACGGTAAATAACGTATTGATTTGCCATGAAAAAGTTAGGGTTTCTATAATTAGGGTTTATGCATAATTGCTTTCTACATATTAGATGAATTTAATTTCATGTAAAGGTAGAAAATTTATATAAGAATTATGCATGAAAAATTAGGGTTTTTCTATGATTAGGGTTTCTGCATAATTGTTTTCTACATATTGGATGAATTTTATTTCGTGTAAAGGTAGAAAATTTTAATCAGAATTATGCATGAAAAATTAGGGTTTCTATGATTATGGTTTCTGCACAATTATTTTCTACATATTCGATGAAATTTATTTCTTGTAAAGGTAGAAAATTTTTAATCAAAATTATGCATGGAAAATTAGGGTTCCTATAATTATGATTTCTGCATAATTATTTTCTACACATTAGATGAATTTTGTTTCGTGTAAAGGTAGAAAATTTAAATCAAAATTATGCATGAAAAGTATTGATTAATGCAATGATTGATCTAATACTCGTGATGGACCAAAAGAAAATTATTAATTATAAACTAGTAGGTCACCCAAAGATGGACCAATGTTTATAATTAATAATATTAAAGTGATAAAATTATGGTGATGTTATTGAAAGGAAATTATTAATTATAGACTAGTAGGTCACCGAAAGGTGAACCAATGTTTATAATTAATAATATTAAAATGACATATTTACATATTTGATTAATATGATTAAATATCCAAAGATATTAATCATGTTATATTAAATATGTTTATAAATCTATTAAAGTTTATATAATAACATCAATTATCGATTATTTCTTTAAGGATTACCCAAAGGTGAACTTAAAGAAATAAATTATAGTGATGCTATTGAAAGGAAATTATTAATTATAGACTAATAGGTCACCTAAAGTGGACCAATGTTTATAATTAATAATATTAAAGTGACATATTTATATATTTAATTAATATGATTAAATATCCAAAAATATTGATCATGTTTAAATATGTTTATAAGTCTATTGAAGTTTATATAATAACATCAATGATCGATTATTTACTTAAGGATTACCCAAAGGTAAACTTAAATAAATAAAATTATGGTTATTTATCTGAATTTGATTTAGTTGATGAATGAGCATGTATTTTGTTTTTGCAGCCACTATTAATTTATTTGCCTCTGGAAATTCTTTACTCAAGTTCAATGGTTTGAACTATGCTAATTGGTCTGAACAAATTCAGTTTCAACTTGGTGTATTGGATTTAGACCCAACATTAGTTTGTGATAGACAACCAGCTATTAATAAGACTAGTACGGAAGCTGACAAGTCATATAGTGAGACTTGGGAGCGGTCTAACAGGCTGAGTTTGAGCTTGATGAAGATGACGATGGCTGAAAATGTTAAGCCATCAATGCCAAAGACAAATGAAGTAAAGAAGTTCATGTCTAAAATCAAAGAATATTCTCAATCAGACATTACAGATAAGTCTATTGTAGGGAATCTAATGAGTGAGTTGACGACCAAGAAATTTGATTGGTCTCAACCCATTCATGATCATGTAACAAGCATGGCCAATTTGGCATCAAGGCTGAAAATGTTGGGTATGGATGTAAGTGAATCATTTTTTGTTCAATTTATCATCAACTCACTTCCTCTTGAGTTTGGCCAGTTCCAGGTGAATTACAACACCATTAAAGAGAAATGGAACTTTCAGGAAATCAAAGCCATGTTGATTCAAGAAGAAAGGAGGTTGAAGAAAATGAAGGACCATACTATTAATTTGACGTTTCAGAAGGAAGCCAATAGTAGCAAAGGAAAGCGAAGTAAGAATAACAAATAGAAGGAAAAAGGTTAATTAAAGATGAAAGATGGCCAAATCCGAAAAGAGCTTAAGTGCTACTTCTGCAACAAAGCTGGACATATCAAAAAGGATTGTCCGAAAAGAAAAGCTTGGTTCGAAAAGAAAGGTACATTATTTGTTTCAGTATGTTTTGAATCGAATATTATAGAAGTGTCTAGTAATACTTGGTGGTTAGATTCTGGAGCTACTACTCATGTGTCTAATGTTACGCAGAGATTTCTTTCGATCCAGCCCATAAACGAGAATGAAAAATTTCTATATATGGGAAACAGAATGAAGGCACAGATACAAGGAATTGAGACGTATAGATTGATCCTAGATACTGGATACCACCTGGATCTAGAAGAGTGTCTTTATGTTCTTAAATGTGCTAGGAATTTAATTTCTGTTGCAAAGTTGGATTATGTAGGATTTAATATTGAGATTGATAATGGTGTTTTTAAATTGTATAAACAAAAATACTATTATGGTTCTGGTATTTTAAAGGATGGTTTATACTGTTTTCATCTCAATATTAAATATATTGAATCTCTGTTTAATGTTGATTATGTGATTGGAACTAAACGTAATGCAACAAATGAAAGTTCTGCTTTCTTATGGCATAAACGTCTAGGTCACATATCTAAAGAAAGGATGATGAGATTAATGAAAAGTAATATTTTACCTCAATTAGATTTTGATGACTGGGACATGTGTATAGATTGCATTAAAGGAAAGCAAATTAAACACACATCAAAGTATTCCGCCACAAGAAGTAGTGAACTTTTAGAATTGATACATACCAACATATGTGGTCCATTTGACATTCCTTCATGGAGTAGTGAAAAGTATTTTATCACTTTTATAGATGATTTCTTACGTTATGGTTATTTGTATCTACTGCATGAAAAGTCTCAAGCGATGAATGTTCTAGAAATATTCATCAATGAGGTGGAAAGACAGTTAAATAGAAAAATAAAGGTGGTGAGATCGGACAGAGGTGGTGAATATTATGGAAAATTCGATGAGAATGGACAAAACAAATGTCCATTTGCAAGGTTTCTCGAAAGACGAGACATTTGTGCACAGTATACAATGCCAGGAACACCACAACAAAATGGTGTAGCTGAAAGGCGGAATCGTACTCTTATCGAAATGGTTAGGAGTATGATAAATCTAAGTGATGTAACTTTATCGTTGTGGATGCATGGTTTGAAAACCGCTGCATATCTGCTGAATAGGGTTCCTAGTAAGGCAGTTCTGAAGACACCTTATGAACTGTGGATGGGAAGGAAATCTAGTTTAAGACATATCCATGTTTGGGATTGTCCAGCAGAAGTAAGGATATATAATCCACATGAAAAGAAGCTCGATGAAAAAACCATCAGTGGTTATTTCATCGGCTATCTAGAAAAGTCTAAAGGGTACATATTTTATTGTCCAAATAATAGTACAAGAATAGTTGAATCTGGAAATGCTCAATTCATTGAGAATGGTGAGTTCAGTGGGAGTGATGAATCACGAAATGTGAATATTCAAGAGAATCGGGTGGAAGAAATAACACCTAGTACTTCTCATCAAGTTGTCATTCCTTTTGTTGTATCACAGTCCAACAACATACCAGAACGACATATGAATATTCAAACCAATCAAAGTGAACGCGTCAATGAAGAGCATGGTAATGATGATCAAGTCGTAAGTGAATCATCACAAGAACCAGAATTGCGAAGGTCTATAAGGCAAAGGAGACCAGCTATTTATGATGATTATGTGATTTATTCACTTGAAGAGGAATGTGACTTGAGTAATGACAAAGATCCAGACTCATTTAATCAAGCCATGGAATGTAATGATTCTGAAAAGTGGTTAAATGCTATGAAAGAAGAGTTGAAATCAATGGATGACAACAAAGTTTGGGAACTTGTAGAGTTACCTGAAGGAAAAAAATGCGTTGGTTGTAAATGGATTTTCAAAACCAAACGTGATTCAAAAGGTAACATCGAAAGATATAAGACCAGACTTGTTGCCAAAGGTTATACTCAGAAAGACGGCATTGACTATAAAGAGACATTCTCTCCGGTTTCGAAGAAGAACTCTTTAAGAATAGTTATGGCTTTGGTAGCTCATTATGATTTAAAGCTCCACCAAATGGACGTAAAGACCGCCTTTCTTAACGGTGACTTAGAGGAAGAAGTGTACATGGATCAACCAGAAGGGTTTTCATTTCCTGGAAATGAAAAATTGGTGTGTAAATTGAATAAGTCAATTTATGGATTAAAACAAGCTTCCAAACAATGGTATATTAAGTTTAACGATACCATTACGTCATACGGTTTTATAGAGAACACCATTGATCGGTGTATCTATATGAAGGTCAGTGGGAGTAAGTTTTGTATCCTATTATTGTATGTTGACGATATTCTTCTTCTTGCAAATAATAATGGAATGTTACATGACATAAAAGCTTTTCTCTTAAAGAATTTTGAAATGAAAGATATGGGTGAGACATCCTATGTAATTGGAATAGAAATATTCCGTGATAGACAAAAATGTTTATTGGGATTGTCTCAGAAAGGTTATATCAATAAAATCCTTGAGAGATTCCGAATGGATAAGTGTTCCGTTGGTGTAGCTCCAATTCAGAAAGGGGACAAGTTTAGTCAAATACAATGTCCGAAAAGTGATTTGGAACGTAAAGAAATGAAATCTATTCCATGTGCATCAGCTGTAGGAAGCTTAATGTATGCTCAGACATGTACTCGGCCAGATATCAGTTTTGTAGTAGGGATGTTGGGTCGATATCAAAGTAACCCTGGAATGGATCACTAGAAAGCTGCAAAGAAAGTCCTTAGGTATTTACAATGAACAAAGGAATACATGCTCACTTACAGAAAATCAAGTCATCTTGAGGTGATTGGATATTCAGATTCAGATTATGTCGGATGTGTAGACTCGAGGAAATCTACCTTCGGTTACGTGTTCATGTTAGCTAGAGGAGCCGTGTCTTGGAAAAGTGGAAAACAATCTTCGATTGCTACTTCCACTATGGAGGCTGAATTTGTGGCATGTTTTGAGGCTACAATTCAAGCATTATGGTTGCGGAACTTAATTCAGGGTCTAGGAATGGTCGACAGTATAGTTAGACCGCTGAAAATTTATTGTGATAATTCTGCAGCTGTTTTCTTCTCGAAGAATGAGAAGTACTCGAAAGGAGCAAAACATATAGATTTAAAATATTTGGCAGTCAAAGAAGAGATACAAAAACAAAAGGTGTGCATTGAGCATATAAGCACAAGTTTAATGATAGCGGATCCATTGACGAAAGGATTGCCACCCAAAACCTTTAAAGAACATGTTGTAAGGATGGGTTTAGGTGAAAAATCCTAGTTTATGTGATTGTAAAAGTATAACTTGTATCTTATTACACCTTTGAATTCAATTAAAGAAGATGTTTTTGTATGGATGTTTATTATTCATATGATGGTGTATACAATTAAAGTTGTTTATGAATAATATGTAAACTTTATGAAAAATTAAAGTTGAAAGGTATATATATAGTGTTCCTCGATTAAAGAATTGATGAATTATGTTAATTGTGATACATGGAAAGAATCATGTCGTCAATGAAGACTTGTGACTGCCATGATCCTATTATACAGTTCATTATGAAAAGAACACTTGATAAATTCACATTATAGTACACTATAGAAAGAATTGTGAATTACAAGTTGTGATAGCTGAAAAGTAATAGCTGAAAATCGATTTTATTAAAGTCACTATAACATGGCTCAAGTGGGAAATTGTTAGATTATTTTAATAATCTGTTGTGTGATCCATGTTAATTAAAGTGTGTTGACTTAATATTTAAGTGCTTAATGTGATGATTGTTAAGCGTAAAAGAAATTAAGTTGATTGGGTTTTAATTCCCTCTCCTTGACCTTATTAAAGTATATAATATATGGTTAAAGATATATAAATAAAGAGATATGAATGAAAGGGTATTTACATATATTCTCTGTAAGATGAAAGGGTAAATCTGTAAATTCTCTTTAATAAATCTCTTTATATTCTCTTAAAGAGATTGGAATATTAGGGTTTTCTGAAGGGTTTTCAGAAAGGGTTTCATAAAGGGTACAAGAAAGGAAGGAACCGTCAATCTATCTAGAAAGGCAATCATTCGTCTCTTGATCATCGAAGAGAAAAGTAAAGGAAAAGGATCAAGGGGAGAAAAGTATTCTGCATCTACGTCTACATCAAAAGCATGGATCAAGGTTGGTAATTTATTGTTTTGTTTATCCCTAAATTATAGAAATCTATTGGTTGAATCTATTACGTTAAATTGGGAATTAAAGTATTATTTTGAATGCAAAATTGATCTAACATACTAGTGTAGCAACTCGTTTTCATTTACTTAAAACGTATGGATTTGAGAATAATGAATGAAATAATATAAACAAAATTTCTTTCATTAAATCATTAAGTTTTACAAAACATGTTATAAATTCAAAATCATTTACATTTCATTTTTCTCTTTCCCATTTAGCCTAGCCAACACAAGGTCCGCAACGCGTAAATCTTCCATTAGATGCTCATTTCCTTATTACCATGCTTACCTACATCACAAGGCTTAAACTATAAGTATAATGCTTAGTAAGAAATGAAATGCATTTTGAACTTAGTATGCATTTTATAAAACATTTTAATTTTAGTTTTCCTTTCCATTTTCCTTAACATTCTTTTACTTAAGGAAGAGTGATGAACTTCGATCAATGGTGAACTTTGGTTGTTCCCTTCCTCCTTAACGTTTTAGGATTGAGTGATGAACTTTAACTAACTTAAACTGTTCTATCATTTAAGGAAATCGTGATGGTGATCTATAACCATAATGGTGAGTTTTGATAATTATGGAGAACCATAACCATAACAATTTCAAGATTATTATTTAGAAATTAATGGCGATCTTTGGCCAACTAGTTTGTTCTCATTTTCTTTACATACATATATTTCAAATTTCATATTTCATGTATAAAAACGTATGCATGTAAAACTGTTTCATAGTTTCTCTTAAAAGTTATGATGCATGGACTTATGTGCATTCATCAACCTATATCTTAACATATCACCGACAAAACAAGCATATTCTCAGTACAACATATCTTCAATACATCGACATGATCATCTTAAAATCTATTACACACAAACATCAAACAGCATATCAAGAACTTAATCTCTATCAAACAACATATCAAGGACTTAACTTTTATCAAACATAACCCTCAAACAACATTAAAATTTTAGCTCTTGTGATGTAGCTCAAAAGGGGAAAAAACAACATTTCTTACCTCTATTTCCTTGAAGAAGATGAGAGAATACAAGTAAAACAGAGAGCATCTAATGAGGGTGTGGGGGTTCGAGAGATTAGTGACAGTTCTAGGTGGTAACACCCCTGATGGATATAGATCATCCCATATAGGGATTGAGTGACGGTTGAGCCCAAAATGGACCATAGGATGTATCTTTTCTTCTGTATTAGAAAGCCCCAACGTTTAGACTGACAAGTGAAACACAAACTGAAAGACAGAAAAGATAGGTTCTTTTATGAGACAGAATGCATACGAATACATGGATCATTGCATTTTATTCTATCACTTACTGAGCGTTAGACTCATAATTTATCTCATGATGTAAGTGACGATTTTGATCCCAGCGAGAAGGAGCATGACTCAATGAGCGTTTGTGTTACCTGACGAGGGATTGACCTGGAGGTTATGACTCACAAAAATGAACTTAAATGTGTTAAAATGGTTCAAGGACTTTAAACTGTTTTAAAGGTGGGATTTATTTTGCCAACTATGAATGTTTTGTTAACCTAGCAATCGTATGTTTTGAAAGACTTCTGCTTTTTGATTACTCTGATTTTTCCCTTCACACGTTTTTGAATAAAATTAAAAAAAAAAATTTTTATATGGCTAACGAAAATGAAAAAGGTAAACGAGATGTTACAAGCTTAAATTGAATAGATCCACAAAGTATAAGGTAAAATTTATACTTTTATATTTCATAATTGTTTTTCTTGAAAAGTGTTGATCGACGATGATATCAAAGCTTTCGAAGAGAAAAATCTACGAATAGATAATGTGTTTGTTTAAATTAAAATTAATTAATGATACCGGTAAATTAGTTTTGAATTATTGATTATTTGATGAAAAGTCAATGATATATCTTCGGTTTTATTACCTAGTTAATAATTATTTCATTGAAATAATATACAATTAGAAAAGAATAGCTTGATATTTACATAGAATTCTCCCAACAAAAAATAAAGTAGTTTTAAGGAAATGAAGAGTAATGTTTTGATCTTCTCAAACTAAACGAGTCAAACTTGTAATTTTGACCAAGCTCTCGGTGAGCCATTCGAAGAAAGATATTAACGCTTTTGGCACACGATAAAACAATGAAACCTAGGATTCGGAAGGGTTACGATTGCCTTCTAAATTTACTATCTAATTTTTGCTTAATCATGTTGCGTTGATTAATTAGTTTAATTTTTATTTTTTTAAAATTATTTATAATTTATCTTAATTATTATACAAATTAATGAATGAATATCAGAATATAAAATTTGAATATAGACTTATTATTACTTTAAGAAATCAATGATGTGTCACTTGATACAACTTAATATAAGATTAGAGTGTCAATATAACAAAATGATTCGAACGATACCATAGAATTACTTAAAAGTTAATAAATTAAAGGATAAAATGTTGTAATATCTAAGATATTAATGGAATTAAAATCTAATTATCTCTTAATTTTGAAAGTTTAGGATGATTTTTTTCATTGGATTTAATACTCTGATTTCTCGTAATGAAATTAAGTAAAAATAATTGGGATATTAATTGAGTGTAAATTCGTATAAAAGATTATTTATATATTTATTGGAGATCTATGAAAATTATTAAAAGTTATTGAAGTGGAAAATTTGGTTAAGAATTGATTTAAGATTAAATAGAAATAAAAAAAATTATATATTTGTAGAAACTGCAGCGTTTTGGAAAAAGAAAACGCTGTTGCAAAACAAATGGAAATGCCGACACTCATCTCCTGTTCCAAATTTTGTGCACGTTTTCTTCCTCTGTTCATTTTGCTGCGTTGAGGAGTTCATTGCCTATAAATAAGCAATGAATTTGTGAAGAAAAATCACCTCATTGGAGGGAGAGAGGGAGAGAGGGAGAGAATTTAGAGAGAGAAAGTGAGATAATTAAGGGAAATTTGTAGAGAGAATTTGCAAGGAAAGCATGAGCGATTTTTACGAGTAATTCGGGAGAAAGTTATTGGAAGGAGCAATTAGCAATAGAAATTCTATAAGAGGTAATAAATAGAATGCGGTAGCCAGTGGAGGCTCTGCATCGCGGGATTACTTTTACGCTTAAGTTATTGTCAATTTAAATCTTGTTAGAAATTATCGTTAAAATAAATGTTAAGAATATTGTTAGAATTAATGCATAAAAATATATAAACTGTCTTAATTTTGTATTTGGATTGTTGTACTGCTTTTAAATTTATTATATTGTTATGAACAACGGTACATGCATCATGATAGGACTTATGAAATTGCTGACATATGATAGCATGTTAATAAATGAACCAATAAACGTAAATAGGTGTATGAGATCAAGTGATGAAACCCCTGATGGATGTATCTCCTCGTTAGAGTGACGGTGAAGCCACTAGACTGTATACTGAATTCAAAGACTAATGGATCTCATATATCTAGACTGTTAAGTGAAACTAAATTAGCATGAAGAGGAGATAGGTTCTTCTCTAAAACGACTGCATAAATATTACATATGCATACATTCTATTTCTTGCTAAGCTTTGGCTCATGGTATTGTCCGTGATGCAGGTAGATGTTATTGAGATAAAGGAGAACGCATTGTCAGATGATCTATTGAATTATTAGCTGAGTGCCACCTAGAAGTAGGGGTGTTCAAAACCAAACCGAACCGACGAACCGAACCGAAACCGATCAAAAAATCAAAACCGAATAAGGTTTTTTCTATTAAAAAAACCGAATAAGGTTATCTTTTGTAAGAACCGAGTGTTTTGGTTCGGTTACCGGTTTTAGTTTTTCAAAACCGAAAAACCGAAACCGAACTGCATAAATACGTTTATAGTGTTTTTTTTGTTTTTGAAGTTCCATATTCGGTCATTCGTGCCTCAGCCTCTAAAGTGATTTTAGCTCAAAAAGACCTAATAACTATTTTTTGGACAAAATTTTGTTTTGAAAAGAGAAGAGGAAGAATAATTTTGTTGTTATTAATTATTTTTTTATAATTTTTATACAATTTTTATTATAATATTTGAAAAAAAATTAATAAAGAAAAAACCGAAACCGAACCGAAACCGGAACCAAGATTTTAAAACCGAAACTGACTCGGTTCTGATTTTTCTAAAACCGATTATGGTCTTGTAATTTTAAAACCGAAACCGACTAGTTTGGTTTGATTTCACATCAAAACCGAACCGAACCGAACTGTAAACACCCCTACCTAGAAGGTTATAAACAGTTAAAAAAGATTGTTTTAAATAATTATTTTAATTCGATAACATTTTGTAAATAACTTTTATTAAATAATGTTTTCAGATTATTCCGTTGATTTACTCTGCTATTAAACGTGTCTTTTAAAATGAAGAAAACGAAAATTTTTATTACAAAATAAAAGGTTTTACAAAACGGGATGTTACAAGTGCAAACTTAAAACTTAACGTTTTGAATCATATATGGATTAGATTAACCTTCATCGTTCAGTTATAAGCAATTTAGATATTGCAATCAATTTATATGTTAACTCCAACATGTGTATACTACGTTTTCCACTTGAAAAAAATGCTATAACTGAATGTCTAACTCTTCCATGATTTCTAATCCGATTTCAAATTATATCGATCTCTTATCCGATGATTTTGAAATTCATCACTTGTGTGACAGAGTTTGAAAGTGAGTTTAAAATCGATGGAGATGTTAGAAATCGACTTAAAATGCCTTATTAAGTAGAAAACGTTGTATACAATTGCTAGATTTAATGGAGAAATTGACGATAATGTCTAAAAAATAGGTGATGTCACAATTCAGAGGCAAGCTTAACAGAAACGCTGGGTAAGGCGACCTAATCCTCGGAAAGAACCTGATTGCGCAGCCCAAGGCTAGGATGTTAGTTGAAGTTTTAACATAAAATTAAGCCAAAAACTAAAAAAAAATGGATCAAGTTCCACAAAGTGATCAACAAAAGTTAAATATAGCATAATAACAAGAGAAAAATACTGTGCAAGAAATGAAGCTATTCAACATCAATCGATAAAACTAAATAAGGAAATAAATCCTTACCAGAGACAACACGAAAACACCGAAGAGGAAACCGACTTCGAAGTACCCACACCTCGGACATCACATCAGACCACCACACTAGACCACCATAATCACAACCTGGGGTGGGGTGAGTGACTAACTCAGTAGAAAACTTATATTAAATGCAGTGCATGTAAAAAATCAATTTTTCTCTTTTCTCATCAAAACCATGATCAAGTGCAATATCGTACCCATGCATGGATTAAAAATCATTTTTTAAAATTGATTTATTATTAAAACAGGCTCCACAGGCCACTGATCAGGCAGTCGTCAAAATATCGTTGGATACATAACCAATTATAATAAAATAAGTGATGCACCACAAAAAATCAAATTTGCACAAAGGCAGAAACTCGGACTTGGTTGAAATTGGTGCAATTTCGACAAAGATAAAAATAAAATAATTGGTGGACTTTCGGCTTGATTTTGTATAGTTTACCACTGTATAAGTTCAAAAACAATCCCTCAAAATTTCAAGGATGAATTCCAAGGGAATAAGAAGGTGTGATAGAAACAATAGAACCTATTCGGATTGGCAATGAGGATTTATTGGAATGACAGTTTTTGGAACAAACTTGAAATAACGATATCTTAGTCAATTTAATGAATTCTTGCACGAAATTTGGACAACACAGACTTTTATAAGTGAGGTAACTCTCTTCCAAAAATCACGGTCAAATGCATTGGGATGAAAGGGTTATGTGCAGAAAGTAACAAGCTGGTTCGAAAAGACACTACTACCGTGTCTTTTGACTTCAATGGCTACCTTGCAAGAAGTAGCTCTCCAATTTGGATATTTGGAAGTTTTCTATGACCTTATTGAAGATTCTATCTGTAAAGAAGAAGAAGAGAAAGTTATAGCAATAAGAGAAATCATCCAAAACGAACAAAACTGTGAAATCAATTAATATTCACACACTTGATCAGATAGGTACCACCTAAAAAGGGATGTGGTTTTAGGAGAGAACTCCACAAAGTTCGAATGAACTATTTTCTCAATGCTTTCAACTGCCTACCAAGAACCTTAAAAGAGGTTTATATACCTCAAAAATTAGGGTAACAAAAATAAAAGGGAAAATATTAAAAATACCCCACAAAATACCTCTTCTCGGCTAGAACATGCTCTAACCGAGAACTCCAATCCATATCTTGAATTTAAACATAAATTAAACACTAAGCATAAAAGAAGAAAATAGATACTCAACCTCCATCTAACATATTGGACAAAGTATTGAATTGATGGGTTAACTTTCTTGCCTCATCTTCAAATGGATTTGAGCTTCAAGTTTGTATAAAGGAAAATGAGCTTCAATAGCAAATACAAAGCTCTCTATTTTGGCATTTTTAACATAGCATATGATGTCAACTATTTATGAGCTAGTCCATTCTGGAAAGCTTGGAAAGTCAGTTACAATCTTCATGAAAAACACTTTTTCATATAAAATCTTCTAGAATATCACTTGTCGGAGGCCAAATTGTAGGTGGATTTGTGAAGTTCATCAAATCTTATACACTTGTAGTTAAACTTCTACTTATACTTGATCTTGAATAACTTCATTTGATATTTAGAAGTTGGTTGGATGCATTTGATATCTTTGGTGCACTTTCCTCCATGATGACCTACAAAATTAACAATAGAAATATCATTAGAAAATCTTCATGCTATAATGCGAGTGAATGGATCCCGTGGCACATCAATAAGTCTCCATCGTTTTTCACGAGTCAAAATGAGGATCTGTGAAAAAGAAGGGTCACACAAGAACCCCTCCGGTAAAAACACACAGAAGACGGTAGTTCGAAGATGACAACATCTCATGAGCTTGGAGGAGAAAATTGTGAATGCGATATGAAGATCTAGCTTCTCATAGGCGTTGCTGACGAACCAATTAGCGACAACACAATCCAAAACATATACACCCTGAACATGTTTAGAGATTCAAAGTCTAGGGAGCGAGTTAATACCAACCTATTGCCCATTTTCACACAGCATACAAACAAAACATCTTCACGCAGCCAAAGATGTACCGAGATAGCCTCGTGATACTTAGACATTGATACCGTCTAAAGTATCAAGAGGATTCATCCTTCTATATTTGTAACGACCTGAATTCTTACTTATCTTAAAAAAAACTCGTCGAAAAACCCTTGCGTTAATTAAAACTTGAAGAAATGTCATTTAGAAATCATTTGACATTTAAAATCAGAGTCCCAAAAAAATTCGAGTGTTTCCAACTTACTAAAAACAACTGGTTTAGTTCAAAAAGACAACTATGATTTAATAAGATGAGCAGAAACGTAAATTTTAGAAGTGTCACAAAACAACGTTAAATAAAAATCTTGAAATCCTAATAAGTGTTCCAACCAGGGTTAAAAAGGGAAAATTAACGTTTACAAACCATGTTTGACATTAAACCCTTTTCAAAATCATTTCTTCTTCTTTAAATTGATGTCGTACTACTACTCCGCCCGCGTTTCCTTCGGATACACCGCAGGCTTCGCCGGAATGGCCTCTTCTACAGCTCCTGGCATAATTACTTCATTACCTACACCACAAGTAAGGACGTGAGCTTTCGCCCAGTAAGAAAATGAGGGAAAACAATTATATATATCTCTTTTTAGTTCTTCTTGGAGTGGGGGCCACCCAACCAATTCTTTTCCTTACATTCATTCTACGTTCGTTCTGTAGTCGTACATCGAGCTGGAGATTGAAGGGTTCTTAGGGGATGGAATAGTTGACCGAACCTAACCCTTTACTTGCAGCTAGGTCCCCGTTCTCGTCAAGGTTGGGGGCTTCACCTAGCCACGGACTAGTTTCGCTACCCATCCGTCCTCCAACTCTTTTTTCGTCCCCTTTCTGACGTATCCCGCCTTCAAGGGTCCTCCCCTTCCGGTGTGTCCCGCCTTCAGGATTTCTTCCCTTCCAACGTGTCCCGCCGGAGGGTTTCTTCGGTGATGGCGTATCCCGTCCATCACGAACATTCTTGTTCTTACATTTTTCCCTCACTCATGCATGTGGGTACCGCCCCTAGGGGTACCCCCTACTGGTTTTTCTATAAATGTGAGTACATCCTAGCATTCTCAGAATAACACATACGTACATGGAAAGAAATCCACAATAAGTAAGAAATAGAAGAATAATAGAGCGTGCTCACATACAACAATGAAAGCAAACAACCTATAAGTACAAGTAGCGCTAAACATGCTATTTGTGACTAAAATGGAGCGACAGGAAAAATGCATATCTACACATGTTCAATTTGAGTATAACAGTGGAAATAGTAAACATGCTTCTATCGAATATAATAGCGGAAATCGTAAATAACTAAGCATGTTTTTATCGAATATAATAGCGGAAATCATAAATGACTAAGCATGCTTTTATCGAATATAATAGCGAAAATCATAAATAACTAAGCATGTTTTTATCGAATATAATATCGAAAATCGTAAATGACTAAGCATGCTTTAATTAAATATAATAGCAAAAATTGTAAATAACTAAGCATGCTTTTATTGAATACAATAGCAAAAATCGTAAATAACTAAGCATGCTTTAATCGAATATAATAGCAGAAATCACAAATGACTAACATGCTTTAATCGAATATAATAGCAGTGGATAATATCAACTAAAGAACGACAAAACATGCTTTACATATATAAAACAGTAGCGGCGAATATGGATCTAAACGGAACAGTAAAATGTAAGCATCTTAACATATTTTAGATAAGGGATAATGGTAGCATATTGGAACTTTTAAACGTGCAATTATTTGGGCAAAACGACCGTGAGTTAGAACATCTATCATGCATTTATTAATAATGGAAAACAGAGGTGATACACGACGGTATAAACCAAGGATCACATTGAGACAGCAGAAATAGCAACAAAAAATTTACGACAACAACTTTACGAGCAATGAGAATAGATGACAATCATGCTTTCGACATCTGTATGAAACTAACTACAGGATAGAGTAAGGAAATTATAGCATAACAGTGACTTATATATTCAGAATGGTAGGACATGAATTACCACAACATATTGATAATACACAACCACATCACCCTGTATTGGAGCCATTGTACCTACATTTTTACTTACGTTCCTCCTTACAGATTTAATGGTCACATTTCCTTAACTTCTCCACAAAACAGACAACCCTTCCAAGAGAGTAAATCAACGTTAAAGTGTACTATCAGTTAGAATACAAGAGATAATCACCATCAGAATATCCAACAGAATATACAAGGGTTTACGAGATTCAATAACAACTAAGGGATTCGCAAGTCAAACAACAGTAAGAAAATCATACTCACACACAACTACTTGGGTGTAGAGCCTCCAAATGGCCAAGACAACTCATCCCTTACCTTATTGACGAAGTAGCTTCTCCCCCTTAGCTCCCACACCTCCAGCAGCAACACTCCAGGAAGAACGACGAAAAACAACCCAGGAGAAGAAGGTGAGAGCTGAAGAAATAGAGCTCTCCAAGGGGGCAAATCGTACCATGGTAGAGGGGGAAGTAGGAGACTAAGCTCTGCAGGTCGGGATCGTGGGTGTGAGGGTCGTCGTGTTGCATCTCTATTGGTTCCATATTGTTTTCCTCTGATTTAAATCCTTTTTTTGTCGCTGATCTACTATGATTCAGACGGATGCGGACGAAATCTTCGCATCCGCATTCATCTGCAAGACCAACTTTCGTAGGCAAGTCCTAAGGTCTCGGACGGGAGCTAGCATCCCCACATACATCCGTACCGTCCACAATTCAGGTTCGGACGCCAGTCGGCGTCCGCATGTATCGTCTACATACATTTTAAATCAAACAGATTCAATTCGAACTAGCACTTCCTAGTCCGCATGTGTCAACCGAATGTGTCCAGATTTTGGACAGAGGCAAAACGGACGAATCATCGACTAGTCCGCAATCGTCCCGATGCATCCGAATGTCCCCAGACATGGATAGATTCGATGCGGACGCATCCTGTATCGTCCGCATCATCTGCGTCCAGCGTTCAAAACTCCTCAGCACAGTGAGGTTAGGACGCCGGATGGTATCCCCAGCCGTCCCCAAGTCTTGGGTGAAGTTCCATGTGTTTTGCGGACGACACTTCTCGTCTGCAAAGGTGTCCATATGCATCCTAATGGTTCAACAGTCCAATTCCTTTGCGTTTGCAACCAAGTTTTTATCCGAATTGATTTCTTCACGAAATTATAAGTCATAATTTAACGCGTATAGAGATGATGTAAATACATGTATTACATCAATTCTTTCCTCCAAAGTTTGATTACGTCATTTAACGGAAAAGTTAGGATCCGGTTGTTACAATATTAGTATCATAGCATACCATGAAATGTCATACATGTAAAGTAAACATGTAAAACTCACGTATATACGTAGTATAAAAACTAACATGATGTTGAACAATCTCTGTCAAGTTTTTATGTGGCAACCCATAAAATACAATTTAGAAGACCATGACATAATGCAATGCAACTAAGTATAAAATTTCTACCTCAATGATGACATAAGCCCAGTTGACTAGCCACACATGTAGTCAGAAAACAGGCCCCAAAATTGGGAACACCGTCGAAACCTAAAACCAAATCGACGTCAAAACCCCAAATCAACACTAAGAACAAACAAAAGCCCAAACCAGAAATCGAAAACATATCAAAAGGATTAGCACAAGGCTTCCTGGTTCAACACAAAACTCAACTCTACGAAGACACACTGTGCAATTGACCAGGACATAACAGCGGTCGACCATGCACAACGACAATTAACTTGAAAAATCCACCGGTCGACAAGACACGACTACGATCGACGAGATACAACATGCCTAACCCGTACAACTCAGCAGTCAAGGAGACATAGCTGGAGTTACATAGCTGGAGTTAACCAAACATGACTACGATCAATCGGGACCACATAGTGTCGACAAGACACGGCGACGGTTAACCGAGACCAAGCAACAGTCGATGACTAATCCTGTGGTCAACAAGGACCACGCAAGAACCCGAACTGAAAAGAAAAAAATCATGGTCACAAAATTCTTCGAGACAAGTGGTATCGAGAGACGAATTATGAACCCAAAGGGCTATCGCAGTCGACCAAACCCCACCACAGTCGATTGGTACGGACGCCCAGACCAGAAGCGGTAATTCAATGCGGATGTCTAGACCCAGCACGGATGCCCGCCGCAAACACCCCACGCTTCTGCAGACGTCCCATGTTTCCGCGAATGTCCTGCTTCCACAGAAATCCATGCTTTTGCAAATCTCCTTACCTCTGCGAACACCGCGTCAAGACACTCTCGTGATCGACCAAACCCAACATGCAGTCAACCGAACTCAAGGCATCTCAAATAGAGAAACTTTTGGCCAAAACTGCGCTTGACTAGACCAAACCAGCAAACGATTGGGGAAAGCTTTCCAATGCGAAAATCACGCGAAAACTCGCATTCCCTCATCGATTCTTCCCCCAAACTGGCTTAAATTCCTGTATGAACACTAATTCTATCACAATAACACATAAACAATCAAATAATTCGAGTTTCTAAACTCAAATCTGAGACCAACACATCCAGAAAACTCAAACAAAAAAGACAAAGTTAGAAACCGACTTACTCGAGAAGTTCTTTCACAAATAACGGAGATCGGGACGCCACGAATACAATCTTAGCGTCGGTAACACACTGCACACCATTCGATTCTTCACCTCTCTCTCCCTCTTCTCCCCCTTCACACGGCGATTCTAGGAAGGAAGAAAGTAGACTTCATTTAAATATGAAAATGAATTAAAATTTAATTATTTAATTTAATATACTTTAAATTTTAACATAACAAAACCAAAAAAAACTCAAAACTAAGGCATCGATACACTGGCTTACCAAATAATCCCCAGAATACATCAGTTGACCATCAACTGAATTCCTTCACACCAGACTAAAGATCCATGATATGTAGTAAGAATCTGATCAACACAAAATAATTTAACTTACACAAAAGCGAAAAATTTATACAAGAAAATATAAAATCTTAATATATAAATTGCACATTATTTCAAATTTGACGTTTTTTCACGAAATCTCCTTTCTAAGCATACATAACAATATCAGCTAATAGGGAGAAAATAAGAAGGAAATTACAATGTTACTTACTCAAAGCAAGATAACTGCCTAAAAGACAGGGGCAGGGAAGTAAAATCCCTACGAAGTGCTCCGGCCTCTTCACCGACTCAATCGCCCATTTTTGTCAATTTCAAAGCCTGAAAATCTGCGGTCACACAACTCGTCAATTTCCTAAACTCGAAGACCGCGTACTATCTACGCGCTCATCGGCCGGCCACCGCCCAGGGCGCTCACACTCCAATTTACTCGTCAGTTTTCTCCTTATTTTTTGTGGTATTCAACCCAGCTCTTTCTCATCTTTACGAGGGCTTTCCCTCTCCATGTGCGGATTTTAGTGAGAGGAATTTGGTTTGGTACTTGTTCAGAGCAGTAGGGTTGCTACTCGGTTTGGTATTTTACTGAATCAGTTTCAACAATGGTTGAGAAAGCTAAGAAGAACAAAAGGTCTTCAATTAGTGAAGAAGATGTTTCCATTGTATTACAGAGGTCTGGATGGACTACTTTTCTTGTCCTTTAACTAGATGTTTTTTTACGTGAATCTTTTCATGTGTTTTTCTCTTTATAGTGAAATTCTACTTGAATTTATCAGATATGATTAACTGAGGTATTTGTTATTGAGCAGGTATTCCCCGACGACAGTGCTAAATCTACTTCAGGAGGTAGCGCAGGTTCCGGAAGGAAAGATTGATTGGAATGCGTTAGTTAAGAACACCGTTACCGGGATTTCTAATGCTAGGGAATATCAGATGCTATGGCGGTATATGGCTTATCGTCATTCCTTGTCTGAGAAGTTGGAAGAGGAAGCGGAACCTCTGGTGCGTTTGGTTCTGTTCTTTAGTAATTGATGTCAAATTTATGAAATGACCACGTTAATGACTAAATTATAGTTGTAAAAGAACAATTTCTTCTATCCCTAAATTGCGAGTGTACATGTAATTGTCTGCCTTCTTGTGCGGAGAATAAACGGGTGACATAGTTCCATAAATATTTAATAAGCAGTGGTTCTCTTAGTGATGCTAAAATTTGTTTGCAGGAAGATGATAGTGACCTGGAGTATGAATTGGAACCTTTACCAGCTGTGAGTAATGAATCTTTGACAGAGGTTGCCGCCTGTGTGAAGGTAGATATGATGTGTTTCTATTTTGTGATTGATTTCTAGGACTAAATTCACGATCTATTACTTTTATATGATGTATGTTTGGTCGGTGATAGAGTTTCACATGATTGGTTATGAAATTAGGTAAATGTAAATTTTCCTTGAATGGTAAGGACACAACAAAAATTTTGTTCATTTTATTATGAAATCAATAAGAGTAAGAGTTGATCACCTAAATGTTCAACTTTCAAAGTCCCATTTAGGGAAGGGACTGAGTTTTAGATGTGCACATAAATAAAGTCATGTACAATAAAAGAAAAGCATAGTTTGAGGGTTGACACATGCCCAGTGCCAAAAGGTCGCTTGTTGACAAGAGAGCCAGCAACCACCCATGAATGGCTTTCGTAACTATAGTGGTTGTTGTTTGAACTTTGAAGTATCTATTAAGATCAAATTGGAAAATGTTGTTGGATGGAATGTCATAAATTTGAAAACAAGTAACCAGTATATTTATTTATTGGATAGAATGACATAAGCACTATCTTCCTGCAGGTTATTTCTGCAGTAATGGTTTAGTGATCCTGGCCATCTTATTTTTTATTATTTCTCTTGATATCTGGAATTTTTGGCCTTTGGGATTAAGTTAGAATTACACTAAAGAAAAGGAACCCGTAAATTTACTTGTTCTTCATCTTTTGTACATCGAATGGGTGGAATAAAATTTTGACGCATCAAATGAGTGAATTAATTTTTTCTTATGTGGAGAATTTCATTTTTATGTACTTTTAATTCATTCAACAAACGTAACCTAATTGAATTATGCTTGGGAGGAGGACAAGTTCCATCCAATAAATTTGATGGCTACTTTGATCATACCTTTTTCGATGATGCTATGGCTAGGTATTGATTGCTTCTGGCTTTCCAAAAGACTCAAGTGTCCCTAACAGTTCTACCGTTGAGGCTCCTCTAACTATAAATCTATCCTATAATCAATCAGCTAGATTAGAAAATTCAGAATCTGCTTGTTCAACGCAAGGGACATACATTACCATTCCAGTTTCTGTTCAGAGACAGCCTGCCCCTGTACCTTCTTCTGTGGAAGGATTAGATGCAAATGTTACAAGTAACGGCATTATGCCTTCTCGAAGAAAAAGAAAACCCTGGTCTGAGGCGGAGGATTTGGAACTGATTGCAGCTGTTCAGAAGTGTGGTGAAGGAAATTGGGCTAATATCTTGCGTGGAGACTTCAAGAGTGTTAGAACTGCTTCACAGCTATCTCAGGTTATCTTCTTTCCTGTTTTCTGGTTAGCAGAACTATTTATCCACCGTTACATATTCATTCATAATGGTTGGAATTTGTAAATTTTTTGTATTGCCATCCTTTTGTTACAAGGGAGGATAATGTTTAAAATGTGTTATCGCATATCTGAATGTGTTTTCATAATTACATCTTTAACTGAGACATTATTTTCATCTTCTCATTTAAGTCCTAGAGTTCCTCATTGTCTCTATATCTTCATTGTTGCATACAAGGCGGCAAAAACAATCCTTCAGACCTGGCAAATAGTAAGTGCAAGTTGCTTATGTGAGTTTTGTGGGTATTAGTGGAATTGATTGAATGCGCAAAAAGTGAGTACTGGAAGGAATCGTGGGAGTGTGCTTGCTTTAGTGCACTCATTAAGCAATGTACAAACATATTTTGAGTTTTTTTTTTCACAACTTGGTGTTGTAATATATAAGTTTGAATTGAACGAAGTACATGTATGTCTGTATGATTCCAGCAATTATGTCATTAAAGCATACTATTCTGTGTTGGATAATTGTTTCTGGCTGCTCCACAATACAAGGCAACTATACCCGTTTAGTGTTTAGTTTGGCTACTGCGGTCAAATCATATCAATTTTTTCTTCCTCTGAGTTGTGTTTGAAAACATTGTCCATGAGTCTGTTAGATTTATGCTATTTATTATCTCACTCGTCTCCAGAAATACTTCAGGAGTTTATTTTTGTATGAGGTTTACATTCTTTTGTTTGCATTTTTTTACTGTATTTTTCCTGAAATTTGGTTTTCTAATCCAATATATGTAGAGATGGGCAATTATTAGGAAGCGTCACAGTAATTTGAATGTGGGAGGCAACTCTACAGGTACACAGCTCTCTGAGGACCAAGTCGAAGCTGCTCGTCGTGCAATGTCATTAGCTCTTGATATGCCTGTTAACAATGTTAAAGCAATTTGCACAGTGAACTCAGGTTGTTCTTTTAAAATCTTTTTTCTATCTTCTCTAACTACCCCCCTTCCCTCCATTTTTTTTGGGTGTACATTTTCATCTTAATTTGGGTACGGAAATATCTTCCTATTTAAAGTTGCACTTTCAATTTGACACTTGATGTTCAGTACCTGGCAGCCAACATTTGTTTTTAAGGTAGTCTCAATTTGTATTTACTACCTAATATCACGAGTTTAGTACTATCTCAAAATCAATATCAGCGATTCCTGTCCTAAAAAAAGACCATTTGCTATTTGATCGATGAGTTTATGAGAAAAATTTCCATAATAAACTGTTGAGATGTCATTAACAAAATCTATGTTGCTTTCAGAATCTGCTGTAAGAGCTACAGCTGTTGCTGCTGGAGCTCGCATTGCTTCCCCATCTGATGCGGCATCTCTACTTAAGGCTGCTCAAGGAAAGAACGCCATTCACATAATGCCAACTGGCGCTGGTTCAATCAAATCGTCTATTTCTGGTGGTGGGTCTATCCAATCAGATACTCGTCCTAATGTACACTATATTTCTACTCTCAAGTCGGCTAATTCTCTCGCAACTTATCCTCCTATCACTCCTCATGCATTGCGTGTCAACTCAACGAAGACCTTATCATCGACAGTTCAGCATAAACTATCGAGTGCTGCCACTTCGTCGAATCTATTAGATCCCAAAAAGAATGTAAGCTCTAACATAGGTGCTGAATCTTCAATAAAGCAAGAGATAAAAATTCCTAAATTAGGGGAAAAGCTGAGACAGGAGACCCAAGCAGATGAATCCTGTGCTGCAGAAAATGCAGTCTCTGAGAAATTTCAAGCGGAAAAAACATCCTCACCAAGCCCAGAAGCTGAATTAGATAGTCAAACCACCGGAGTTGGTAAATCTTGCTCTTCATCATTAAACATTAAGATTGCGGACAGTGATCAGAATGATAGGAAAGAATGGACAGGTGATAATGAGAAAGTGAGTTTGTTCAAGAATCAATTGTCGGAAGAGAACTGCAAGAGTCGATCCGTTGGCAAGAAATGTGAGAGTGGGATCGGCGCAATTTGCGACGAAGTTGAAAGGAAAGAGCACACAGACGATAATACAATGACGGATGCATCGATTGATTTAGCAGGTGAGAATCAATCATTCGCCAAGAAATACGACGTTACTCCGATTACTTCTGGTGGGTGTGTTCAAATGTCAGAATCTTCAAGCATGGAAGAAGATGGCAAACAAAAAGTTGAAGGTACTAATGCTTTAAGAGATGCTAATATTGTAGAATAAATTTAGTTTTTGAAGAACATTTGGGAAATCTTATGATGTGAATGCCTTTCTTAATTTATAAAATTTCTAAATTTAAGGTGAATTTCCTCGATATAATTGTTCTTGGGGGATTGTTTTAGTTTGTCCATTTTACATCTCTTTTCACTCTCTCCTGTAGTTGTAATCTTGTTCCTGGCACTGAGTATTTTGCTGGCATGATTCAGAGCCTGTGGTTGGTCCATCCATTAAGGTTACAAGGCACTGATAATGAAGCCAAAATAACCACTACTTTATAATATGTTTGAAATACAGAAAAACATTACTCATAATTCTTACATTAAAACACATTTTTGGGGAAAAAAACCCATGTTTTTGGACAAGATATTGGCATTACTTTTTGTAATCAGAAACAATAAAAGTATGTTTTTCCAGTAATTAAAAAGGATCAACAGTTAAATCAACAATTTTAGCAACAATTTTTGTATATTATTGGGTAATTAACAACAAAAAAAAATACTAAACTATGATATTAGCGACTAGATAAAAACTAAACAATTTTTACTATCAAATAAAATACTGAACTATGGAGAATAGATGAGTCAAACATCGCTGTTACGTTTTTTGTTACAAATTTAAATATTTTTTCTATAGCGGATATTTGTCATCTACTGTGAAAAGTAATTTTTTAACTATAACTACTTTATGTGCGAGACAATTGCAGAAAGATAACTTATTCGTTACAGAAAAAAAAAAATATTTTTAATAAAAAAATGTGCCAATAATATGTAATTCGTTCATTTTTTTATTATTTAATATTTTATTTTTAGTTTTTTTCTTTTTGGTTAATTTTTCTATATTATTTAATTATTTTATGATTTTGGGAAATTCCGTGCGTTAACTATCTTCCACACATCAACTAGCATGCCGTGCTGGCGAGGCGGAAACCAGAATACAAAGCAGTGCGCGCGATAAGACTTGGGGCATCAACGGGACACAGAAATCAGTGCAGTAAAAACACGGAAAATAAAGAGAAAATGACAAATTAATTTTAACTCAATGACAAGTTAACTATTGTGGTTTAAGTTTTATCAAGTTAACCATTAATGTATGTAAAAATGAAAAATTTAACATCGCAGTGACGTTTACCGTTAAAATTTAGTCAGGAAGCTCCTGCGGTGTCCCGGGATGCCCCTACGGTGTTCCGCTGCGATGTCCCAGGACGCCCCTACGGTGTCCTGCTGCGGTGTCCCGGGACGCCTCTGTGGTGTCCTCATGACACCCCTGCGGTCTCCTTCAAAATCATTGTTTTTATTAGATTTTTGACCTCTTCAACTTCAAACGACCATAACTTTTGCTACGAGTGTCGGAATTGGATGCAGAAGGTATCAAATCGAAGCTCTCTCAGAGATCTACGATTTGTCATTGGGTGCACCCAATGATCGCCCTGTTTCAACTCCTAAATCGATCGTTTAAGCTCTCAAATCTGCGATTGAATATTTTTAACCCTACACTATGCAAGACTCCGCCGGGGTTTTTCGGGACACCGCCGCGGCGTCCTAGGACACCGGGGCGGAGTCCCGGGAAATCCCAGCAGCGTCCTGACTACGTTTTAACGGAAAACGTGACTGCAATGGTTAATTTGTCATTTATTCATACGTTAATGGTTAACTTGTTAAAATTTATAACACAGTGGTTGACTTGTCATTGATTTAAAGCCACGATGATTAATTTGTCATTTTCTTGAAAATTAAATAAAAGAAAATTGCAATTTCCTATGTCCACGTGTCGGGTTCATCCAAAAAGCTGTAATTTGATTTGACCACGTTACTCGGTTACCGTGCACTTCAGCGCAATTTAGCGAAGCCCACCGTCCTATAAAATAAAGAAGCGGCTTCCACACGTTGAGAGATTGGGAGAGGAGAGGGAACCTGCTTCGCTCCGTTTGGTAATAGTTTCTTCATGGTTTTGTTTATGTTGGTTGAATGCTTTGCCTTTTTTCCTGTTTGTTTCTTGGGAAAATTGATGTTTGTATTCGTACCATGAGAAACTTTTTTGACCAGCTGAATTTAGATGGAGCTCAGCTCAGATTTGTTACTGGGCGTAAGAGATTAAATACTGGTGTTTTTGCGTGCATTGTTGTCACAAAGTGAACAATAAAGTTGTGAGTTGAGGAAAATTTAGCTGATAAATATAATCAATCGGAAATGGAAATTTAAGGTTTTGCTTTGGATTTGAAGACATTTTCTTCAGGGAATTGATTGTGAATAAAAATATTGAAATAAGAGGAATTTTTCGACTGGAATTTCTAGTCGTGTTGTTCTTAAAATGTTATTCTGATCTGGTCCTTTTTTCTACATTTGAGGAGAATACAAGGCCCTAATACAATTTGATAGCTCATTTGTTACTTATTTGTTCATGTAAGACAACATTGAAATGAATTCTTGTAGGTGCTCATAGAGTAATGATCTCGGTCAGGAAACTACTGAGACCACACTCCACGTGGGATCATTGCTCTGATATTCCCGTGTGAAACAGATTCCCGATTCCTAGTCTGAAGTATATTTATGTGAATAAACAGGATCCGAAGACAACTAACATTTAGGGGTCCAATCACTGAACCATCATATGCTACCTGATTCTTTAAATTTATGAATTTGAAGGGGGGGCTGGTTTTTTTATCTATATGATGAAATTGTGCTCCTAGTGATTGTAACGGTTCCAGCAATATTCAACAATGGCTAATTCTGGTTCTGTCCTAGTATCCCGTGAGCTAAGGATTCGTAATGGCCACAGATACAGTCACTCTTATAATGTAAGTAATTATATTATGTCTGGAAGCTTCTCATATTTAGCGGGGTATAATTAATATATTTTTCTTATTTTGAATGTCTTTTCCTCTACAGAATGTTATGAGAAAGAATCGAATACATATTGTCGCAATCAATCTCACATCGCATGGTTTGGTATGTTGTTCAATCCGTTGTTTTTTTTTGTTTATAATGGTCAATCTACTTTACATCCTAGTCAGTGTGCCATGTAAAAAGTCTCTGAAGTTTATGATTTAGTTACTGTATGATAAATATTTCTTCACATAAGATGATTATTTGCACACGTATCTAGGAGTTGTATAGTTGTCAGGTTAAGCCTTATCTTCTTTGATGTGGAGAACTTTCTGTTTGATCCTCAGAAGCAGAATCCGTCGACACTTCAAATTTTGAGAAGAGTACCTAGCCCAGCTTCTGTCTCTTCCAAATACAATATTTTCTTGTGCCAATCTGTACTGGTACCAGGAGGAGGAGGAAGTGGGCCTTCTATTTTAAAATCTGCTACTCTGGTTTTGTCTAGGTATGTCTATTTTACTTTCAAAATTGTTGTGGTCTGATTACTATACTCCGTTAGATTAATTTTCTTTATCAATTCTTTATTGTTTAGTCTTGACAGTTTCAATAATTGATTTTTTCTTGGTATTTATGCAGTCAGTAAAAGAACATGATCATGTATATCAACTGTCTACCACCATTTTTAGAGAAACTGAACAATAATTTGTACAAATTTTATAAATTTGAATAATTAATTTTTTTTGGGAATACGACAGTGACTATGGACACATCAATTGATCTTTTATGTTGTTTGGAATTACTGTATTTTCCTACCTTCTAAGATTCTATCTAAATTTTGGTCGTCTATTTTATTTTGGAGCATCTTTGTGTGTGTATATGTTGATGGTGGGGTATGTGCAGTGAATAATAAAGAGACACAAGTCAATCAAAACTAGCACACTTACTCATGATCTGTTCAGCAGTTTGTTAACTATAAACCATTCATTCACCCACATGCAATACTGATGATATTAGTTGATTTTATTCCATAAACATCTATTGTGGCTTTAGGACGTTACCTGTTTATTTTCAAATGAAAAACCCAATTGCCTCAGAAATAGTTTGTTTTATATATGATGACCAACTTTAGCTGGATTTCTCTAGTTTCTTTGTTTTTATTTGTGCTGTTTGCCTTTGTGGTTATTTTTTATTTGCCTGTTTATTCTTTTTTATGGCAAATCGATAGCATTTTTTATTTCCTCTCAGATCATATGATGCTTTATGTGGGAGCCTTCTAATCATTAAATTGATTCCAGCAATTGGTCTCATTGCCTTTGCTGCTTGGGGGGTTCGGCCTCTCATCCATTTGAGCAGGAATTTATTTCTCCATGTACTTCCCTGATATAATTCTGGAACATTTTCATTGACATGTTGCATAATCACTTTTTTGATCGATCTAATCATTGTGTAATATTTTTTTGGCAGACAACAGATAGTAATTGGAGCAGAAGTAATGTTTACTATGTTACAACGTCTTACATTCAACCGGTGCTGCTATGGATTGGTGCTACATTACTCTGCAGGTGTGCTACTAATATGTTTTTTGCTGCAAAGCTTTGAGTTCAGACTTCTCTAGTTTGATGCATCACTAATCTTTATCACTCTAACCTCAAGAGTGTTTGATTCAGTGCATTAGATCCATTAGTCCTACCTTCAGAAGCCAGCCAAGCAATTAAACAGAGACTTCTGAATTTTGTACGATCACTGTCAACAGTGCTTGCATTCGCCTATTGTTTGTCGAGGTGGGTACTACTCAGTTGACCTGCTTGTCTATCAGCTCGGATAAATATTTTACTTTTGGATATTAGGGCTGGAATCTTTTTATTGTCCTTAGTTATAGACCCATGGAAGACTATTGCGTAAAGAACTTCCTAATATTTTCAAGCTAAAAAATTGTGTTCTTTTTTGTTTCTGGAAAGTTGAAGATGGTAGCAAAAATGTTTTACGATCACGTTAGATCATGTATCATTACTCCCTCGGGTATTTATAATTTGATTTTGCATATTCTATGTGGTCAATATGTATTGGTTGGATCCGCACATCAGATCATGCATTATGTTTTTAGTTTTCTGATCTTCATTCATGGCCACAATTCCTTTGCAGCGTGATTCAACATGCACAAAAGTTCTTTGTTGAGACAAATGACTCTAGCGAAACAAGAAATGTATGATACTTTTTATCAGCATTGATTTTCTTTTAATTTGTTATTTTTTAATAATTTCATCAGTTAAGTTTCAACAATCAGTTGTATATTTTACCTTGTAAATCTTTTCACTGAAACACTTAATTCAGCTAATGAATATTTAAAAACTGTCATACGCAAAGAATGAGATTTAATGCCTATCAACAAGTAATTAATTACTGTTTTTTGTTGCAGATGGGCTTCGATTTTGCTGGGAAAGCTGTTTATACAGCAGTATGGGTTGCTGCTCTATCACTGTTCATGGAGTTGCTCGGTTTCTCTACGCAAAAGTGGCTAACTGCTGGGGGTCTTGGTACAGTATTACTCACCCTTGCTGGTCGTGAGGTACAGTCTAAATTTCTGATCAAAATCACTGTTCCTGGACTGTCTTGTATTCATGATCATGTTTTGTTCATATGCCCACGAAGCTCTGCTAGTATAGAGTTTCATCTAACCACCTGTTGTCTAGGTGGAATGAACATTCATCTACCCCAAAGTGTTCATTTCGTTTTTTATTCATACAGATTTTTACAAATTTCCTTTCAAGCGTAATGATTCATGCTACCAGGCCATTTGTTCTGAATGAGTGGATTCAAACAAAGATTGAGGGCTATGAAGTTTCTGGTACAGTAGAGGTTTGTGTTTCCATTCCTCCTAACTTTTTTATTAAGGTGTTAATATGTTGAATTCAATAAGAAAAGATAAAGGGATAAGGTAAATGGGCTCTCCTCACGGTGAAATGTGCGCATATGAACTGACATATCTGTTTTCACATGGTTTGAACGACACACTTGTTTTAATTTCTATTATGTTGTTCTTCTAGCATGTGGGTTGGTGGTCACCAACAATTATCAGAGGTGATGATCGAGAAGCAGTTCATATACCAAACCACAAGTTCACCGTTAATGTTGTGAGGAATCTTAGCCAGAAGACTCATTGGCGCATCAAGTCTTATCTAGCCATCAGCCACTTTGACGTCAATAAGATCAATGTGAGAACAATGCATGTTCACCGGGCTCTTGTCATTTGGAACCTCGGACTGTTTTTTATCATTTATTTTTGAAAACTTGGTTTGTTGTGCAGAATATTGTGGCTGATATGCGCAAAGTTATAGCAAAAAATCCTCAAGTTGAGCAGCAAAGGTTACACAGGAGAGTTTTTCTGGATTACATTGATCCTGAAAATCAAGCTCTCATGGTAAGACTAAGACCATCCATCCCATTAAACTTCTTTTTTTTTTTTCATTTTCAAACTACTGAGTCTTTATGCTTAATTTTTTTACTGTTAAGTTGTAACATGAAATGTTGTGTACCAAACGTCTCAAGTGAATACTTTAGTGACTGGAAAGAAATCCTTCATGATTCCTTCACCTTTAGAATTTGGCAACTTCATCTGCCTAACTTTCTTTCAACATTATGGAAGAAAAAATATCTCACTTTTGGTTTAGTATTGACTCTCTTTTTCTCTCTCTATTAATTTTCTCTATATGGGGTTGAAAGTTTAGGACGAATACAAAGTTTTTATTGTTAAATCAATATCTTGACTTTTTGCAGATTCTGGTTTCATGCTTTGTGAAAACCTCTCATTTTGAAGAGTACCTGTGCGTCAAGGTATGCATATATTATGCGTCAGGGTATATCTAACTGATTCGTATTGTTTGATGCTTCCAATAAAATGCAACTGTAATTTAAAAAAATTGCTGAAAAAAAATTACTGCAAAAAATATTAAAAAAAGTTGGTTCTTTTTTGCCAAAATGGTTTAAGATGGACAACCACATGTCAAACTGCTTTTGAATCTGTGAAGAAGCATATACTACAACAAGACTTTGATAGGAATCACACTAGTATATCAAATAGAAACAGCTAGAACCGATGTGAAAACAAAGAAATAACAAGATAGCGCAGACGTTCGAGAGGTCTGCTAGCTCTCCCAATAGACAATTTCCAATTTTCCCGATACTCTTTACCCCTACAGCTCCCTCCTTAAATAAAAACATTACTTGAATACTAAGAGACATAACAAAATATGAAGAGACAACACAAAATACTAAGAGACCTATAGAAATTTTAATATAATTTAATTCGTAGAGGTGGTAACGTATCAGACTTCCACCCCGCTTGGCCTTTTTGATGCCTTCTTCTTCAGCAGTTCATTATCTTTTTCATCTCCGCATATTAATTTGCTTCTTGTTCTTTTAGGGTAACTATTATTGCTTAGTCTCGGGTTCCACCATTTGATCGGGTTATATTTTGCATGGTGTTTTTTCTCTGCCAGGGTGAGAGATGGGAAGAAGTTTTTGTGTTTTTCACTATTTTGGGAAACTTTTGATTGATGTTTTTGGCTGCTCACAAACAAATTCTACTTTGTTGGTTTTTAACGTTTCAGTCTTCTACTAACCTTTTATGTCCTTTTTGGTTTCCTTTTCACATTTTGTATTTCTAAGAAAGCAAGATGCTAGATTAGATTTTTAGTATTAGATTCATTGTGATGGCGGGTGGCGGCATTTATTGAGAAATATTTTCTTTTTATCTTACCTTGACATTATTCTTTTTAGTCACGGCTTCAATGACTGGGTCAATTAATTCTGAAACAGGAAGCAATTCTCTTAGATCTTCTCAGAGTCATCAGCCATCATCGTGCCCGGCTTGCTACACCAATTCGCACAATTCAAAAGACTTTCAGAGAGGGTGACTTGGAAGAAGTAACTTTTGCCGATACCATATTCTCTCGTTCCACAGCAGCTAATGATCGGCCACTGCTACTCATTGAACCCTTGTATAAGATCAATAGTGATGACAAAAAGTCGTCTACTCGTTCCACGCGATCAGACGACGAAAAGGACACCAAACAAGAAGCAGCATCCACATCTAATATGAATGCCTCTGACAAGGCTGGATTAGTATCAAATCTTGATGGCAAAACAGATGATAAGAGTGCAGCAAAATCAAATTCTCATTCGGGTCATAATTTAATATCTTCACAGGCATCAAAATTGGACTCTCAAACCCAGAATTCGCAGCTAGATACTTCAGAAGAGAGAATTCCTGAAATGCCAGTGGTGAAGAGTGGAGCGAGAGGAAAAGAGGATGAGAACATGGAATACAAGTCCAATAACACTACCCCTAAAGCAGGAGTGACATTGGAAAAGCCCTCGGCTGTTTTGTCAGAATCAGACAGTGAACAAATAGACAAGTCATCTGTTGGTTTCCGTGCAAAGCAAGATGGCGAAGCATTTTCAGAATCGCCTGGAATATCAATGCCTCCATTGGAAGAGAACATACTTCTAGGTGTTGCTTTGGAAGGATCAAAAAGAACACTTCCCATTGAGGAAGAAATGCCTTCACCTACAACACTTGAATCAAAAGAAATGTCTGCCCATCGTACTCCACTTTCGCAAATTAGCAACCAATCTAAAGATGGTCAGATACCAACTGTTCCGAATGCGACGCAAAATGATTAAGTTGAAAAGAATGAAACTGTTCATAATATCTGTGCACGCAGGGAAATTAAAGGGAACAGAATGTGTGCAGTGCAGCTGAATTTTGGAGGATGCATTTAGCATACTATTGAATATAAACTACAGTAAGAGGCCGTAGCCATTTGAGACGACACCAATGCCAGCCAGCCGCCAAATATTTCATGGTTAGTCCAATAACACCCATCATTAGCTTCCACTTGATCTTATTTGTAGTTGTTACATGAAATGATGATCAAAATAGATTATTTTATTACCATATTTCTGGCTGATCGCCCAAATTCCTCGGAAATTTCGATTTTGATTTGTAAGTGTAAGAATCATGATACATAGTTGATGGAAATATGGCCGGATGGTTGCATTACCCATTTGTTGTAAAAATGATTCTAATCAACTCAATTCTTCCGTTAACATTTCAATCTGAATTAATATCCTGACGGTTAATTAAATAACCAGTAAACTACACATAGAAAAGCATTTTCTGGAGGGGTGTTCATGACAAAAAAATGCTCAGGGAACGGGACGTGGGAGACCTCGTTTAGGGTTGAAGCTCTTGGTTGTTTACAAGTGTTACCTCTTGAAACAGATCGGAGATGAAAAAGTTAGGCCCAAAAGTACTGTAGCAAAAGCCCGACGCACAGCAGTTAGACAGGCCCAGGATGTCCTAGGCCTGATTGAAAGAGATTTTAATCAACAGTTTAAAAGACATAAATAAAAATAATAATAATTATCAATATTATCTTTCAAATATAAGTATTTTTTAAACTAACACTTCGAATGAACCCCTAACGGTAAGGTAAGTATCTGCGATAAAAAGTGTATATTGTAAGCATATTTTCCATTCAACTTTTCTACTTTAATCCCATTTTTTAATTACTTTACATGCTTCCAATACTTTTATTCCCATATAACGAATTTGATTTAACCATTCGAGTTTAAAGAAGATACCAACCTTGGTCAATGATACAAAATGCTTTTGATGACGATGTTGAGTTCCGTTTATCTCCTTAATACCTTTTCTTCAATTCGTTTCTTTCGATGATGCAGAAACGTCGTATACCGTAATTTGATTTGAGAGAGAATTCGTGATAGAGTTCATTCGTTCGTTCATTCTCCCTCATGTGATTGAAAGAAGACACCCGTACAAAAGGCAACTTTTCATACATGCTCTTTCGTTCGTGCCTTTTCAATCACGTCTCTTCAACTATACGTTATACACTTTTAATAAGGTTAAGGTGAGGGAATTAAAACTCAATTAACTTAATGTCTTTAATGCTTAACAACCATCACATTAAGCTCTTTAATATTAAGTCAATGTAACATTAATTAACATGGACCACATTTACATAGATTATAATTAAATAATCTAACAATCTCCCACTTGGGCCATGTTATAAACTTTAATATCAATTGATATTTCAGCTATTACTTTTCAACTGGTTCAGCTAATTTCAGCTGATATAACTTGAATTCACAATTAATTAATATAGTGTACTTTAATGTGAATTATATCAAGTTATCTTTTCATAATGAATTGCATAATCGAATCATGGCAGACACATGTGTGAATTATGTCAACATGATTCTTTCCATGTATCACAAACTATATAATTCATTAATTCTGTAATTGAGGAACACTATAAACTCATTATATATTATTCATAACCAATCATTGTACATAGCCATAATATGAATAATAAATTGACATACAAAAACATTCTTTCATTGAATTCATGAGTGTTATAAGATACAAGCTACGCTTTTACAATCACATAGACTTGTCACCTAAACCCATCTTTACAACATGTTCTTTAAAGGTTTTAGGTGGCAATCCTTTCGTCAACGGATCAGCTATCATTGAGCTTGTACTTATATGCTCAATGCACACCCTTTGTTTTTGTATTTCTTCTTTGACTGCCAAGTACTTTAAGTCCATATGTTTTGCTCCTTTCGAGTACTTGTCATTCTTTGAGAAGAATACAGCTGCGGAGTTATCACAATAAATTTTCAGCGGTCTTTCTACACTTTCGACCATGCTAAGACCCTGAATAAAGTTCCGCAGCCACAATGCTTGAATTGTAGCTTCAAAACAAGCTACAAATTCAGCTTCCATAGTGGAAGTGGCAATCGTAGATTGTTTTCCACTTTTCCATGATACGGCTCCTCCAGCTAATAGGAACACATAGCCAAATGTAGATTTTCTCGAGTCTACACAACCGGCGTAATCAGAATCTGAGTATCCAATGACTTCGAGTTGACTCGATTTTCTATACATGAGCATGAAGTCCTTTATTCCTTGCAAGTACCTGAGTACTTTCTTTGCAGCTTTCCAATAATCCAATCCTGGATTACTTTAATAACGGCCCAACATCCCTACTGCAAAACTTATATCTGGCCGTGTACATGTCTGGGCATATATCAAGCTTCCTACTGCTGATGCATATGGAATAAGCTCCATTTCCTTACGTTCCAAATCATTTTTCGGACATTGCATCAAACTGAATTTGTCCCCTTTCTGAATTGGAGCAACACCAGCGGAACACTTATCCATTCTAAATCTCTCAAGAATTTTCTCGATATAACCTTTCTGAGACAATCCTAGCAATCCTTCCTTTCTATCACGGAATATTTCTATTCCAATAACATAGGATGCCTCACCCATATCTTTCATTTCGAAATTCTTTGAGAGAAAATCCTTAACATCACGTAACATCCATTTATTGTTTGCAACAAGCAGAATATCGTCAACGTACAATACTAGGATACAAAACTTACTCCCACTGACCTTCATATAGATACACCGATCAACGGTGTTCTCTATAAAACCGTATGACAAAATGGTATTATTAAACTTAATGTACCATTGTCTGGAAGCTTGTTTCAATCCATAGATTGACTTATTCAGCTTACATACCATTTTTTCATTTCCTGGAAAGGAAAATCTCAAAGGTTGATCCATATAAACCTCTTCCTCTAACTCACAGTTAAGAAAGGCGATCTTTACGTCCATTTGGTGAAGCTCCAAATCATAATGAACCACCAAAGCCATAACTATTCTTAAAGAGTCTTTCTTCGAAACCGGGGAGAAAGTCTCTTTATAGTCAATGCCGTCTTTCTGAGTGTAACCTTTGGCGACAAGTCTGGCCTTATACTTTTCAATGTTACCTTTCGAATCGCGTTTGGTTTTGTAAATCCATTTACAACCAACGCATTTCTTTCCTTCAGGTAACTCGACAAGTTCCCAAACTTTGTTGTCATCCATAGATTTCAACTCTTCCTTCATAGCATTAAACCATTTTTAGGAATCATTACATTCCATGGCTTTATTGTATGATTATGGATCCTTATCGATGCTCAAGTCACATTCTTCTTATAGTGAATAAATCACATAGTCATCAGAAATTGCTGATCTTCTCTCCCTTACAGACCTTCGCAATTCTGTTGCTTGTGGTTGATCACTTATGACTTGATCAACGTTAACATGCTCATCATTAACTCGTTCACCTTGTGTGGGTTGAATATCCATTTGTTGTTTCTGTATGTTGTTAGATTGTGATACAACATATGGCACAACAACTTGATGAGAATTATTGGGTGTTATTTCCGTCACCCTATTCTCTTGGATATTCACATTTCGTGAATTATCACTCCCACTGAACATGCCATTCTCAATAAATCGAGCATTTCCAGATTCTACAATCCTTGTACTATGCTTTAGACAATAGAAAATGTACCCTTTAGACTTTTCCGGATAGCCGATGAAGAAACCACTAATGGTTCTTGCATCGAGCTTCTTTTCATGTGGGTTATGAATCCTAACTTCTGCTGGACATCCCCAAATGTGTAGATGTCTCATACTAGGTTTCCTTCCCGTCCACAGTTCATAAGGAGTCTTAGGAACTGCCTTACTAGGAACCCTATTCAGCAGATATGCAGCGGTTTTTAAACCGTGCATCCACAACGATATAGGTACATTACTATTATTAATCATACTTCTTACCATTTCGATAAGAGTACGATTCCGCCTTTCAGCTACACCATTTTGTTGTGGTGTACCCAGCATTGTGTATTGAGCACAAATGCCTCGACTTTCGAGAAACCTTGCAAATGGACCTTTGTTTTGTCCACTTTCATCGAATTTTCCATAGTACTCACCTGTAACGACCCGAATTTTGTGAACCATTTTAAAATACTTAATTAAATCATTCCAAATAAATAGAGTTATCAGAGTGCAATAAAATCGGAATCGTTAATAAATCATTCATTCATTTTTTTTTTTTCATTTTTCATTCTTAAAAGAAATTATTCATAAAAATTTGCGGAAGCATAATTAAAAGAGAAAACAACTTTTACCAAAGTAGCAATATATGAGGAAACAACATTGTTCAAATCCAAGGGTTTAAGCTTACATAATCCAACTTATTTGAATAAAATACATACCGAAATTTAAGCATTCGTTCATTCATATTGTCTTATCATGTCATATCATACTTTACCACACTACTACTCCATTGGCGCCATTGTCGGACCAACCGCAGGCTCCACCGGAATGTCCTCTTCCTTAACTGCTGGCATAACTCCCTCGTTACCTACACCACAAGTAAGGACGTGAGCTTACGCTCAGTAAGGAGGGAGGAAAAACAATTATGCAGTTCTCTCTTTAATTCTCGTTGGAAGGGGCCACCCATCCAACTCTTTCATTACATTCGTTTTTCTTTATTCGTTCATTAAACTCGTACATCGAGCCTGGAGATTGAGGGTTTTCCTTTGAGATGGCCTAGCTGTATGGAAACTAACCACTTGTGGGCTACTAGTCCCTTTCCCGTCTTGGTAAGGGTGTATCCTAGTAGCTAGACTAGATCCGAACTACCCATCTACCTCAACTCCCTAGTTCCGACATATACCCGCTTTTAGGGTTTGTTCTTGTTCTTTCTATCTCGGCACATACCCGCCTTTAGGGTTCTTTCTATTCCGGCATATACCCGTCTTTAGGGTTCTTTCTTTTCATAGTCTTTTTCCTCACTTATGCATGTGAGTACCACCCAAGTGGTTACTCCCTACTTGGTTTCTATTAATCATGGACTCAATCTAACCTTTTCCTTAACAACACCTTAACATACTACAAGGAACATATCTCATAGCAACAGACAACGAGCATATATATATTTTGAAGAAGCAACGAGTAACACACAACAAACTATGAGCACAGAAGTAATGAGCATATCACAATGAAATCTCTACTTTTCATTTCACACTTGCATTACTCATCTTTACTTCCATTTTAATAATTGACTAAACATACGTGTAATAACATTAACAATGTAAACAACGATGAAATCTAATTATAAAACCAGGACAAGAAATAACCAACATATTCACATGTACTAAAAAAAATCCCCTTTTCCCTTTTTAGCTTTAGTAATTATCACAACGTTTTTTTTTTTTCTAATCCTATATATATAACCAATTAGAATCAACTACTAATATGCAACAATAAATGTCAATATTGGCAATGGAACATGTTTCTTAATCTATTGACCTTTCATCAAGAAAAGCAGACAAAGTAATTTGCTACCAAACGACAAAACCTGCTTTACTTCTTTGATTCCATCAACGATTCAGTTTTATCCTTATAGTGTTAGTGATACACTTTAATGTAAACATGCTAACTCAACGATTCAGTTTGTGAGTGATAAACTTTAATATAATATAAACATGCTAACGAAATGTCAAGAACGTAGTTGATAGTTCTAGCTTTTATTCACTACAACACATCTACACATACCATCGGCCTCCATCAAAACATAACCAAAACATATACTAGAAACAACAGTCATTTAACAAAAACATGGGTGATACAAATCAATGAGAACAACTAAACTTCCAACTTAACTTGTCTTCAAATCCAATCAACCATTTGCGTTCATCCTTTCTTCTTCTTTAATCATTTCTTTTCATCAATTTCACACTTCTTTACTCTAATCATTTCATAGAAATGTAAATTTGCAGGAAAGTAACTAAACCGGAAATAACCATTTCAACGAGAACACTAATATGCAGAAATAACTATACAGGGAGTAACAAAACACAACTAAACACTTGTGGGTAGGGCTTAGACGGCCAAGACACACCCTTCCTTACCTTCTCTTGACGATATGAAGCAAGGAGAACTAAACAGCTAGTTTCCACACTCCGAAAAAATGCTGGATGCAGCCACTAACCAGAAAAACTACGCAGGGGAGAAGGTTTAAGAAGAGAAAGACTTACCTAGACGACAAGGAGGCAAAACGTGCGAGTAGGGTGGGCTACACGGTGGCTACCATGACTTCCTTCACCGAAAGCGCGAGGAGTAACTTGCTAAACGTCAATTTCGTCGTTTATTTCTGACTTTCGTTTATTTTAAAATCACAGATCTAGTGTCTTTCGGACTGTGCGGACGCCGTACAGTCGTCCGCAGCGTCCACAAGACTAAAAATCACATAGAATTGGCGTCCTAAATAGGCGTCCTCAGCGTCCAAAATGGGTTTGCGGATGCCATTTGGTCGTCCGCATCGTCCGCTTATGTCGTCCGCGTGAATCAAAATTGGACAGATTCAATGCGGACTCCAATTTATTCGTCCACAGCATCCGCACTTCCCCAGCCAGCGTCCGCAACACACAATTAGTGAGTATAGGACGCTGTTTTTGCATCCCATGCGTCCTCAAGTCTAACTTTTCATCATTCATACATATTTTCCTCAACATTCGTCCATGTCAGACGCATACGAAGTTAAGAACATTCACAGAGAACATTCACAGAATGATGTAATATAGCAATATTCTCTCCGTTATGTTTGGAAACAAAATTGATTACATAGTTAATCAGAAAATTTGGGATCGGGTTATTACATTCACCACCTCTATCCGATCTCACTATTTTTACTTTTCTATCTAACTGTCTTTCCACCTCATTGATGAACACTTCTATAACGTTCATCGCTTGAGTTCATGCAATAAATATACATAACTGTAACGTGAGAAATCGTCTATAAAGGTGATAAAATATTTTTCTCCATTCCATTAAGGAATGTCGAATGGACCACAAATATCGGTATGTATTAATTCCAAAAGTTCTTTGCTTCTTGTGGCAGGATACTTTGATGTGTGTTTAGTCTGCTTTCCTTTAATGCAATCTATACACACGTCCCAATCATTAAAATCTAATTGAGGTAAAATGTCATTTTTCATTAACCTCATTAACCTTTCTTTAGATATATGACCTAGACGCTTATGTCATAAGAAGGCTGAACTTTCGTTCGTTGCACCTCACTTTAAGCCAATCATATTATCCACATTAAACAGAGAATTCATAAATTTAACATCAAGATTGATAGAGTACAAACCATCTTTTATAATACCATAACCATAACAGTATTTATGTTTGTACATAGCAAAAACACCATCACCAATCTTAAAATTAAAACCATTACAATCCAACCTAGCAACAGAAATCAAATTCCTAGCACACTCAGGAACATAAAAACACTCTTCTAGATCCAGGTGGTATCCGGTATCCAGGATCAGTCTATACGTTCCAATTCCTTCAATGTGTGTCTTCATTCTGTTCCCCATATACAGGAACTTTTCAGTTCCGTTTATGGGATGGATCGAAAGAAATCCCTGCGTAACATGAGAAACATGAGTAGTAGCACCAGAATCTAACCACTAAGTATTATTAGGTACTTCTATAATATTTGATTCAAAACATACTGAAACAAATAATGTACCTTTATTTTCGAACCAAGCCTTTCTTTTAGGACAATCTTTCTTTACATGTCTAGCTTTGTTACAGAAGAAACATTTAATCTCCTTACGGATCTGACCATCATTAATCTTTAATTGGTTCTTTCCCTTCTTCTTGTTCTTTTTACTCGGTGACTTTGATGTGCTACCTTTGGCATCCTTCTGCATAACTAAGTTGACGGTATGAGACTTTAACTTCTTCAATCTCCCTTCCTCTTGAATGAGCATGGCCTTTATCTCCTGAAAGTTCCACTTTTCCTTAATGGTGTTATAGTTCACCTGGAACTGGCCAAACTCAACTGGAAGTGAGTTGATGATGAATTGAACCAATAATGATTCATTCACATCCATACCCAACGTCTTAAGCTTTGCAGCCAAATTGGCCATGCTCGTTACATGATCATGAATGGGTTGAGACCAATCAAATTTCTTGGTCGTCAACTCACTCATTAAGCTTCCCACAACAGACTTGTCAGTAATGTCTGATTGGGAGTATGCCTTTATCTTTAACATGAATTCCTTTGCATCATTTACTTTAGGCATCGATGGCTTAACATTTTCAGCCATCGTCATCCTCATTAAGCCCAAATACAGCCTATTAGACCGCTCCCAAGCCTCATAATAAGACTTGTCAGCTTCCGAAATGGTCTCAGTAATAGCTGGTGGTCTATCATTAACTAGTGCCAGGTCCAAATCCAATACACCCAGTTGAAACTGGATTTGTTCGGACCAGTCAGCATAGTTAAGACCATTGAACTTAATGGACGAATTGCCAGAAGCAAACAAATTCATAGTAGCTGCAAATCACAAACATGCTCATATATTAATACATTGAATAATCTATCCTAACCAGATCCCAAATAAAGCATATAAAATTTCATTAAGTTTACCTTTGGGTAATACTTAAAGAAATATACAATTCATGATATTATAATCTTTAATTGACTTATAAACATATTTAACACAATATGTTTAACATCTTTGGATTAAACACATCAATTAACTATGTAAACATGTCACTTTAATGTTATCAGTTATAAACAATGGTCCACCTTTGGGTGACCTAATAGTTTATAATTAATAAACACATTTCAATAATATCATAATAATTAAATGAATAAATTACACAATTTAATATTGATCCTTTCAAACTAGGTCACTTTGGTGACTACATAGTTTCTATACAACAATATAATAATTGTATAAACATTCATTCACTCAATTTCTTTAATTGGACTGAATAATTAGGCGTTGCGGACGATTATGCGGACGATGTAATGGCGTCCGCAAACTCTTAATGTCGTCCGAAACTGCCTATAGCGGAGGCTAATCTTATCGTCCGTTGCGTCCGTGTGATGCGTCCTCATGAATCAAAATTACAGATTCAAATCGGACGCATAGCTTTAGCGTCTGTACAGTCCGCATCATATCGTCCTCATCCGGATGAATTCTTTACAGATTCATATCGGATGCAAATTGTAACGTCCGCAACGTCCGCATTATATCGTCCGAATGAATCTTTTTACAGATTCAATGCGGACGAAACTTACATGCGTCCGCGTCGTCCGCACCCTTTCATATATGCGTCCGCATACGCATTTTCAACATAAATCTTGCGTCTGACCACACTTCAGGTCGACCGCACCTCGATACCCATCGTCCGCACGACGAACAGTTCGATGAAAATTCAACAGAAAACATATATTTCTATAATCCTATTCTTGATTTCATCTATACATCCATACATACATGGTATTACGAAATATAAACTATCATTTCACATGCATATTACTTGTTTTCATGGTAAATCAAATCGTATATTTAACCGTGCTCTGATACCAATTGTAAGCATATTTTCCATTCAACTTTTCTACTTTAATCCCATTTTTTATTTACTTTACATGTTTGCAATACTTTTATTCTCATATAACGAATTTGATTTAACCATTCGAGTTTAAAGAAAATACCAACCTTGGTCCATGATACAAAATGCTTTTGATGACGATGTTGAGTTCCGTTTATCTCCTTAATACCTTTTCTTCAATTTGTTTCTTTCAATGATGCAGAAACGTCGTATACCGTAATTTGATTTGAGAGAGAATTCGTGATAGAGTTCGTTCGTTCGTTCGTTCGTTAGAATGAATTCCTTCATTCTCCCTCATGTGATTGAAAGAAGACACCCGTACAAAAGGCAACTTTCCATACATGCCCTTTCGTTCGTGTCTTTTCAATCACGTCTCTTCAACTATACGTTATACACTTTTAATAAGGTTAAGGTGAGGGAATTAAAACTCAATTAACTTAATGTCTTTAATGTTTAACAACCATCACATTAAGCTCTTTAATATTAAGTCAATGTAATATTAATTAACATGGACCACATTTACATAAATTATAATTAAATAATCTAACATATTTTCCATAGCGAAAACGTGTCTTCTACTGCGAAAAGTAAGTTTTATTCTAAGGACATATGGCTGCGAAAACATTGATATCCACCATTTAATGAATTCCCTAATAGTGAAGGTGCCCGTTGCTAACACCTCAAACTTTGAGGAGTTAAATAACAAAAGTAAAAGTTCTTGATGTCAGTTAAAAAAACTCTCATACTTCGATTTTAATATTGATAATTACTTAATACAAAAATTATTTGTTTACCTACCCTTCACCTTAATGAATATTGTATTAGAATAATACCATGAGTACTTTTTAAATTTACCATCAAGGTGTTATTTACTGCTCTTAACAATTGATAGCATGAATAATTTTTTGAAAAATCGAGCCTCTCACCATCGTTGTCATAAATTTGAGGGAAGGTTCAGCCAATTTAGCAAAAATTCAACTTTTCATGTGTCAGTTAACTGAGCATAAAACGTGAAATTTCATTTTGAAATAGAAAAGTAAGAGGAAGTAAATTATAATTTATGAAAAATAGAAACGGAACATAAAAATGCAGAATTAACCTGGACACATGCAGTCAGGTGCAGGGTAAGTGTAAATAGACTGATTCTCTTTTCTTAACCTGACCTGTCCTTGTCTTGTTCTATGTCCATCAATAACTGCTCTTTGAAACTCCGCCCACTCCATGCTCTTATTCTGGAAGAGCTTCCCCAAGAGTGCCATGTTTGGCCTTATAGTTTTCATGTTCAAGAAAGCTCGATGTCCCACCTGATGAGGAAATATAGCAAATAATTATATAAAATTAAACTTATAAACCAGATTACAATTAGGAATGCTTTCAATTTTGAAGGGAGAACTGAGATTTACTTGAAAGAGAACATAGCCTTCCATTTAGTTGCGTCAATGTAGATGCCACACTGATTAAACACAATTAACTAAAACTACAAGAAATATATTCGATGTGGATGCCAAATTTGGTTTCGATCTTTCTATTACCTTGAGGAATTCTAGCAATGGATGGTACATCGGTGGGCTAACAAAAACTACGAGATGGAATCAGACTGACACGTTGCCGACCAAACCATGACGCTCAACTCAATAAGAGTGTTTGGAGTTTTGGCTTAGCAAGAAGTGGAGAGAAATGGACAATGAATCCATTGAGGGATTGTGACGAGACCGTATATTTATAAATAGAGTAAATCCCCATCAGGGCATGAATACTCTTCTATCATCTACCTGTTCTTATAAAAAAAAACTATCATCTAGTAACGATATTAGGAAATCATAATAGTCATCTAATTATCAAGTTGTGATGTTAGAAAAATCATAATTCCTAAGTACTTGGGTGTTAGTCATAAGTTCACAAAAACTCTTTAAGACTCCTCTCTATAACTTAGTCGTAATTGTTTGTCATAATGCCATATCACGTTCACATAGCTCTTTGACTCCACTCTAGAGCTTGGTCAGCCATTAACTCGTTAATATCTCATGGGTTTGTCATAATGGCTTATGATCTTTGGCCATCCTCTGTAATTGCTGAAATTAACTCTCCATCTCCTGTTGGCTAAAGCATCTTCTAATTATGAATGTAATTGCCGAGTAGATAACTTACATTGGATGTTAGACTGTTTGTTTCATCTTCTGCAAGTTATAATAGCAGAAAAGCAAACTCGGTCAGAAGAATGCTGAATGCAAAACCTATGGCAAGGCTGAGCGGCAACTCATCGTTTTTTTGTTGAGTTGACACCTGGTCACTTCTTGGCTGAGTGGGTATTCAGTCACCCGGATCTTCTTTTACCCACTTTCCTCTATTGAAGTTTTAGTGCGGCTCTCTAGATCACTCAACCACTTACGACTAAGTATTTTCTTTGAATTAGATAATAACATAATTCAATGCTATTATCTCAAAGACAAAGAGCCAAATATCGACATCTGGAATAACATTAATTTCAGGATTATTAAATGGGTTTATAATTTTAAGTTTTTTAAAATTTATTTTTTGAGTTTAAATATTTCTAATTGGAGGAATATTGTTATAAACTAAGTTGTGTATCTTTGTTTTGTCTCAAGAAGGGTTCATTTTCCTCTCTTCTGTAATTTTTTTATTTTTCAATGTATTTTGTTTCTTATGAAAAAAAAATATGAACATAATTCTTAATTGCTTAAATGATTATTTGTAGGGTTGGAAAGGAAGTTTTATCATCTAATAACTAAGCATTTTTTAACCATGTTGATCGAAAGGATACTTGCCATAATTGAACACAGGTCAAGACGACCACAACGAAAGACTTGATTTCAAACTTGGACATGTCACCTTGGTCTAGCCACTAGACCATGTTTGGCTGACTGACATCTCTTTGTCATTATTCTAGGGTGAATGAGAAAAAAAATAAGGTTGAGATAAGCTCACCAAAGCATTATGCATATTGCCAGGCGAAGCAGAAATGAAGATGTCGCTATGCAGGCTGACGTAATAATCAACTGCAGCTAGTAGAGATGCCTTCCCTTCTACCATAGCCAGTTCCTCCGGAGAGACAATGCCTTTCTTATCTTCCATTAGTGGAAATAATTTGCGCAAATATGAGATCCTTGCTTCTCCACCATAAACCTAAAAAGTAATGAAAAATCTGTTATTTAAGTTGCAAAGGCTAATCTTACGATTCAATGAAAAATGTAATAAGCTGATTGCCAGATTCATGTCCTCAAAATTTCCTGCACATGACAATAAAGCTCCTCAATATCATTGACACTACAACAATACCTTGCGTTGATATTTCAATTGTAAATAGTTCAAACTGTTTTATTTAAACTTCATTCTCCTGCCTTTACATCAAATAGCTAGATAAATATGTATAATGCTGTCAACATTTGTTATCGAGATGGAATTGTCCATTTTCCACACCTTGTGAGAAGCAAGATAGAGATGAGTCTTATTGTTAAATCCCAAAGCAGCCAACAACAATCCTATTTCTTCTGGAGTCAATGGGCAACGCCCATGTGTTCTCAACTCCTCATCAGTGAACTGGGAGTTTTGAACCCTCCCCTGCCATATCGTTTGTCGGTATTTTGCAAGAGCCAGTCTCTCAGCTTTACCCCCGCCAAAATCACAGGCTGAATGAGCAGCCATGTCCTGCATAAGAGTAACATAAGCATGATCAGGATAAAATAGCCTCATTCCACACTATCTTTTTTTAGAGAATTGGAAAGTTGAGTATTTCAATCAATTTTAATGTGGAAAATGTACATATGGAATAGCTATGGTTCTCTTTGTAACAATCTTTTTTTGTAGGGGAAAGACATGGTTGAGTACTTTTATATATTCTTTTTGGATGTTGAGCATTGTTTTGTAGCTCACTCCATTGCAAAGAGAATAAAAATTCAATAGATTTAAGTAGTTGCATTATTGCATGAGTTTAGCATCAGACTTTAGGATCAAAATTTTAGTAATATTGCAGAAAACAAGGCAAACATCAACTAAAAAATATGCCACCAACCTTATCAAAGCGGAGATGTAGGACAACGAACTTTCCATTGTCTAGTTTCCTCATTGCGTTTGTCCCTTGCAGATGCTCAAGTCCTGATTCTTGATTTTTGTCAGGAAGATTCCGCAGACTGTTGACAAGGGTTTCTCCCAATGACCTAATGTGAGGAACAAAGGCTAATGCTTGAAAATTAACCTTACACCGAAGACGCTGAATCTCAGCAGGCATGTTCTCAAAAGACAGACGATGAGAGAATGGAGCAACAGCTGCAATCCCATAACTGTATGAACAAAACCATAATTTAATATGCAGTTTCTATGCAAATGTAGGATTCTCATAACTCAATTCTAAAACAAAATTTAGTAATATTTTTAAACAGGAAATATATTGAACACAGATTTGTATCTTCAAATTTTTTCATGACAGAATAGTTTGATAATTCAAAAATACATAAATTTTTTTATTCACCATTCTTAAAAGAGTTACACCAAGCTGCCCACAACAAAAAGAATAAATTGATCACCCACATCTCTAAATCCCTAGATATGAGATGATTCTTCTCTTGTTAAAAAATTACTTAGTTAATTATTTAAGGTTTCTTGTCACAGATAATTCTCTCTTTGAAAAATGGCCATAAAAAAAAAGATCTAACATCAGTTTTGATAGCTTTTTTCATTTGGTGTGTATGGAACAAAAGAAATAAAATGATTTTTTAAGAACTGTTATTTGATACATTGAGATCTTTTTGTAAGTTTGTCTTTAGTTTTTCTCAGAATTGTAGCTTTTTGTAGCCACGTCTAGTCTACTTTATACTTCATGCATCAATTACCAATATAAGAAATTATATTTCAGTAAGTTAAATTCATTGTGATAGCACAAGCTATAACATAACCACAACCAGGTGAAACTAATATTGGAACAAGGTGAAACACATTCGTTCTGTTTTTATACATGAGATGTCCGGTCTAGTTTGTGTCCCTCAATAAATCCCACGGGATCCAGCAACCAATGGGCCTCAAGGCTGAAAAATTTTCAAAGAAACCCTTCGAAAGTTCTTTTGAAGAAAATTTATTTTGTTTCTTTCCATCAGCATGTAAAAATGTAACTGTGAAAATCAACATAATACTGAAGGCACTGCATTAAAATTTTGAAAATCTAACATGCTAAGCAATCAAGTCATAGATTATTACTCACCTTTGTAATACAGGCAATACATTTTCCAAATACCAGTCAGCAGAAGCATGGAGTGGTGCTGTTTTAATTCTAGTAGCACGTATTCCAGTGCCATAGTATTCCCTTGTGCTCCAAGTGTATTCGGCAGGAAGGTCTTTTACAATATCAATATCATGATGCAGGATGTCAATGAAATGATCCACATCAAATATTTCTGTAAATGAACTGTGAAAAATTTAAACAAATGGTGCATAAGATTAGTGACAACAAGAAAAGATTACAAAAAGGTTATAGCACTAATTATAGCTTATTCATGAAGTACCTTGGATCTTGCCATACAGGATTAACTTCAAGGTGAGGGATGACCAACGTGGCATTCAAAATTTTAGCTACTGCAACTGCATCACAGATCTGAAGCAACACAGCCCCCCATCAGTCAACAAAGATGTTTTCTGTTAATCTGTTCCCAGATAAGAGTGCTGAAAAAAATGATCCTGCTACATAACTTAGACATACCCCCATTTTTTGTTGATTTAAACCCCCGTCTAAAAACACTTGGATATAGCGTTGAGATTTTTTTGTTGTTACTGCATGATGCCAAAGATGTGAACATCAGAAAAGAAAGCAGTCTAGTGTCAAATCGACTCTAATCTTTGCCCATACATCATCAAATGCAACGCATTAACACACGAACCAAGATTTAGCTCTAGATCTTAGCACTCACATGGTGAGGTTTTAGGCTCAACACATCGTTTCCATTCTTGGGAAGGCAATGGTGACCAGAGGTCTATCTGCTGTTGAACTGTCTACAACAGTAAATAACAATATTATAACAAGAAAAACACAAATAAAACATTTCATGAAATCATATTAAAAAGGATTGTAAATGAAGTGTGGGTATGGGGCATGGACAAGTCAAATGAATACTCACTGACCGTGATGCCTTGCAAAGCACCATTCAGCAGAGCTATGTGCCTAGGTTTTGGAGCTATCCACTCCTGCAAACATAACCGATTTCTATAAATTACGTGGTTTTTGACATAATGTAGCCATAGGAGCAATAAATACCAGATTTCACTAAAAAACTTCAATTTGAAAGGCATGAAAAATTCTATTAATGTGTACACGTCTGTTTGAATTAATAAAAGGTTAACGCAGCTTAGTGATTAGTACTTGTTTGACGCCATTTGCATCACTGTGACCAGTTAAAATGAAAACAAATTGATTCCTATTAATTGCAGCCAATCAGCTAGTCAACTTCGTGATAAAACTAATGCTCGCGCCGTTTTAACGCTACAATATTCTATTTGCAGGCAAACATTTCAGGAGTTAAATTAGGAAAATCACTCTGTTTCAGAAATAATAACACTACGTTTGCAAGCCAAATTCAGGTTCCTAGTCGAGCTGCAACAGCTCTGGAATGTCACCAGCGGCAGCAGATCCCCAAATTTGCCAATCAAAGTGAGTTGCAGAAAAATCGCTTAAATTTAAAAGTAGCAGGACGTACAGAAAACAAGGAGGGAAAAGCACGGCCAAGTGGTTCGAATAGATTGGGGAGGAAAACCGGGAAGAGGATGAAGAAAATTCCAGCAAAAGCAGCTTTCTTAGGCTGGCTGAAGTAGTCATAACGATTGAGCTTCATTGCGATGGTCGTCTACAAAATCCTCAATTCTAATCTAAATTCTAAATCGCGAGTGAAGCAAGGAAGGAAGCAAAAGCACGAAGCACATCAATGGAGCCGAGGTGGTGGTTATTTTCTACGTAGCTTCACCCGTTTCCCATTTTCGTTTACAGAAAATTAGTTAAATCTTCTAAATATATGTCAAGAAAACCACGTCCGTGAAAAGACTACAGTAGTTAACAAAAACATCACAGATAAATAATTAAATCCTAATAATTTTTACTAATAAATAAAATACTTAATTATAAAAAATTAATAAATTAAACATAGATTACATTAATAATGAGAATATATATATATATATATATATAAAATTTGAAAAATATTTTTCACAATTGAAAACATATTTTCAGCAAAATATTAATCAATTCTAATAATATAATTTGATAATTAATTACCAAAATAGATCAGTCCCTCAAAACTTTTATAATTAATTGATATATGGATTAGTATCTCAAAATTGATAATTAATTATCAAATTAATTACTCGCTCAAGTAAATTAGTTTAATATATAAATAAAAAAAATTTAAAATATTTTAATTTTGAAAATAACTTTATGTGGTAATATTTCTTAAAATTAATTAATAATTTAATTAATATTATGTAAAAAATATATTTCTACTCTGAAAAATATATTTTTTACTGCAGAAAAAAAATAAAATTTATTTTTAGCAGCATAAGACATTTTTCTACCACGGAAAAAAAAATTTCACAACAAATATTTGTCTTTTAATGTAAAAAAAATTAAATTTTTAACAAAAAATATGACAACAATGTTTGTCTCATATTTGAGTATTTTATTTATCAAGAAAAATTGTATAATTTTTCACCCATAATTCAATTTGTAAAGAAAACGATTGAATTATGGCAAAAGGGAATTTTATTTACTTCATTAAGAAAATGCCCTGATTATAGTAAAATGTTAATGTCACATAAAATAAAATAAAATAAATTGAATTTTTGTAGCAATTATCACCCAAAAGCCCCAATTTGGTGGGGACACATATTTCAGGATCTAAACAAGTTTTCCGTTTAAGCACCGCCCAAAACGAATACTATTTACATGGCACACTCAATCAAAAGATCTAATCCTCCATTTTCCTTTACAAATACGGACTGCTAACCTCTAGCGTGATATACCAATATCGAATCATCCCTCCCTCTTTGGCTATCACCTTCTTCATCTTCCACAGAACGCGTGAATCTGAGCTTCTTTGCAGGATGTTCTTCTTGTTCGTCCGATTCCACAACCATATCGTATGCAATCTCTTTGTTTTCCATGACCATTTTTGAGTCGTCGTTCCGCAAGATGACGGGATTTTCTTTACATGGGGAGGAAGGGTGAGTTTCAGCAGCGTCGTGAAATGAGTCGGTCTCTAGAGGGCTTTCAATTATATCGTCAATTGCTGGGGAGATCCCTACTTTCTGACCAGGGCTTGGAATGTTATCTGCTTGAAAATTTTCAATTATCCCAATCTCCTCTGAGTCGCTGGAACTGGAGGTACAAGCTGATGTTTCAGGGGAGGATGAGCCGGTAGCCTCGTGGTCATCTTGCAAGTCGTAAGAAGCGTTGGCATCATAACCTTGCGTTGAGTATGGAAAATCACAACTTTGAGATTCTATTCCAATCTCGGATGATAAATACCCAAAATGCTCTGCACATTCTTCTTCGCCATCTTCCTATTATTAAAAAAAGTAGACCAGTCAAAAGGAACTGCACTAGTGCAAACATTGCCATATTGACTTCTAGTATGATATCAAGGAAATTCGTTACCTGTATTCTTGACATAGCCCCATCAAAATGAAAGTATGATAATGATCGTTGCCGTCCAAGTAGAGATCCAGAAGAAGCCACTGATTCAAATAAATTCCTGGCAACTGGGTCTGAGTTGCTGACATGCAGGTTGTCTCGTGAAGATGCTGAGATAACTGTAATTTCAATCCCTTCATCGGTTTGGGACTTCAATACACTCCCATTGCATTTTATAGCAGTGCTGCATCTCTCTGAAAGATATTCCACCCCAGATTTATTCTCATTAGATTTTGCCAATTTGGACTCGTGGTTATCATGAGATCTGTTTTCAAGCAACTCGAAGATTAACGTCTGAATCAGAGTGCGCTTGAGAGAAGCTTCATTAGGGGAAAACCAATTCGCATTAAGCTGGAACAGATGAAAATTGATATCATTAACTATACAAATCAAAGGCAAGATGAGAAATGGAATCAAAAACATAATAACTAAAAGTCAGTTCAGTGCTTATATAAAGCCTAAGTATTGAGAAGTTTTTCTTAAAAAAAAAGGGGTTCTCCATTCTCCATTACCAATGTATTTCGCAAGACTCACCAATTTGAAAAAGTTTAAGCAATGATGTACAGTCTCTCAGAAAAGGAGCTAAGAGAGAGCCTAGTAGTAACATATACATGCAAATAAAGAATTCCAGTTGAATATAAAAGAAGAATACATGAGAAGAGCTATGCCCAAAGAATAAAACCTCATAATAGATGCAACAGACTGAAGAATGAACTACGAAAAGAAAGCATCTAACAATTATAAACTTAATTAGTACACAGAATTCGTTAGGCAGTGTACTTACAAACTTGGAGAACTTCGAAATTTTGAAAGGATTGAAATTAACAGGAGCCTCTTTTAGGAACAGCTCGAGATAGTGCAGCAAAAACAACCCACAATCAAATAAATTTTCCTGCTGCGGTAGCTGATACAAAAAACAGAAATGTTGTCAGAATTCACAAGATAAGCCCACTCCAAAAAGAAATGGAAGGGTAGGAAGGATGCGAAAAAGCTCAGAATCATTGCCATGCACACTTAACAAATAATCATACAACAAAAACAAAATATCTAAGAACGATGAAGGACAAAAAAGTACAATGAAATTATTCTCTTGTAAAATATATGGTGTCCAGAAATAAAATTTAAAATCAGAACACAAGATACTTTTTTGGCGATGTAATGTTAAACAATTCCACATGTTCCTCTTTTTCAGAAGTTATTTTCTACATAAAAATTCCAAGTATATTAACTAAAAGAAAAATTCTTTGTCATTACAAACCAAAAATTAAAGACCATAGATTAGAGGAGTATAATGATAGCCCATATCAGTGAAGATAATAATGACCTCAAGAGGGAGAAACCGGAGGCTGGAGAATTTGGATGAGAAATCTTGCGCTGTCTCCGTTTGCCTTTCTTTCCATTCTTCCCGCAAATAACTGAAATTTTCAGGTTTCAAAGAGATATCTCAACAATTTGCAGGATGGGACCATGAGAATTTGAAAGAAAAGAAAATGAGTTAATTAAATACATTCTTTCTCTCGTGAAGGACAATAGATAAAAAATGAAAAAAAGTCACAGCAAACTACAGATATTAAAGGACATAAATTTTCCACTAATGGCACACATGTGCCCAAAGATATTTACTTATCTACAAGAGGACTCAATTGACAGAACCCCAGTTGCGATCAGAATAAGTTAAAACTAGGAGAAAAAGAGATTCTCTTAAAGGTTATGAGAAACTAAAAAGTTATAAGAGAAGGCATTGGTTGGTCCTCCCAACCGCAAATAATGGAAAAAAATCCTAGAGTTGATTAGATGTCAATGCTCCTATGAAATATCCAAGAAAGCTAATCTTGTCCCATAAAACACTACAACGTAGCAATTATCCTCAAGAAGACTAAGGTTCTCTTAGCAATTAGTCCAAAAAGTGTTATCTATGTCATCCCTCCAAAAAGGTAAACAAAATTCTTAATTATCATATTCAATTTTAACAGTTATTGCGTTTCACCAGCAACAACATCTTGTTCATCAGCTCAGATCTATAGCATTTAAAATAAGTGTGAACAAATGCAGCGAAAAATTCTTGCATGTAATTGAAACTAAAAGTGAAATTATACATTTGAAAAAATTATAAAAGGAAACTTTATCAAAAAACTTGGGCAGAGCAGCCTAACTTCTCCACACACTGATCAAAACAAATAGCACAAAGTTGACATGAGTAATGATTTTTCTTTTTTGGTTATAAGAAGAATAAAAATTAGAAAAAAAGATGAGGATACCTTTGAATAAGACTTTTAAGACCCCCGTGACTTCCTTTAATAGAATCCATATGTAATATACAAGGTGCTCTAAGAGAATTCTTCAAGTCTTCATCTGGCACATGACAATGACGATGATTGACATGCATGAATAAGGGGGTTAAAACACAAAGCACTAACTCTCACAATTAATTGGCTGTTACCATTGTATTTCACGATTTCACCAGGATGGCATATGATGATTAAACTCCAATGAAGGCTGTCATCACCAAGCATACAAGGTAACCATTTAGTACCTAACATTACACAAACATAATGCATAAAGCAATCCTGCAACTACCCACTTGCACCAATTTTAAAAAAAAAAAAAAACTTACTTGAAGTTTATGGGAATGAAGATGAAATCCTTATTAAACAAATCCAATTTCCTTGTCCATTTTCTAATTCGTAAAAAAGCAGCCCTGCCATCAGAAGCGCCGGATGGATCTTTATCTAAGTCTGCCATCTTTCTAAAGAAGAAACTATTGAAAAAATGAAATCTATGCCTTTCCTCACTTTCAATCTGATTCTTCAAGTACCTGCAAACAACTTCAGATATTAGAAAGGTGACACTTAATTTGGTAAAGAAAACTAAAAGGCAAACACATTGAGATTTACATGTACTGCTGAATTTATGTATAGACATCAAACTCCATTACAAAACCACGAGAGCTATAACAAAACCTGAAGATCACAAATTACGTTGTCCCACTCTCAAAAGAAGAAAATAACCTCCACTTGTAAAACGTTAAAGAAAACGTCTTATAAAAAGCCAAACTGTACACAGCATGAGAAAAATTTTAAACATTTGGCCATTAGAGAGAGATTACCGGATATGAAAGAAAGTATTGTCAATCAATTAAAATGCACGTACTTGATGTAAAAGTCAATTATTGTATCATTAACAAATGTCTCTGGCTGTAAAAGATCAACATCTCGTTTGCTAATGGTAACTGCATCTGAATCTCCTTTTGGATAGACAACCTCTTCAAAAAGCTCATCAAAACTGCAGCATACCAAATATTTGCCCAATGAAAATGAGAAAAGTGAAACCATAAAATTTAAATAATATAATCTCAATCCCAGTCCTATACCATTACACCAACTCAAATGACCATGATCAGGTATATATGGAGACAACGATGAGATAACAAGGCCTTAACATTAGTATCATAGTTTAACATATTCAATAAATGATCCAAGCAACAGGTATAAAGCAACGCCTATTTAAGCTCACATTCTCACAGGTACACCAACTGATTTGAAATTGAAAAAGTTACATGGCTGATTTATCCTTACAAGTCGGTCTTCCAATTGGAAAGATATATATTCAACATGATTGAATTTTCACTGGGAGGAGCTTTTATCCTCCTTTTGGCAAACATTTTATTCAAAATAATCTTGTCTCCGGTCACAAAAATCATGTAGTTGATTGCTTCTTGCTTTGTATAAACACTTAACTAGAAAATATAACATGCTTGAGGTAAAGTACGCAATTAAAACTTAAAAGAAATTCATAAATTATGAGGGTAGGAGGCAAAAATGCCTAGAGACTTGAGGTACAAAAAAAATAAGTTATACAGGTCTGAAATTAGCATTAGAACTGAAAAGAGCCATTGGAAAATAATAACTTCCGGACCAATTAAAGACCCTCACACTTACTTGGGGAAATAGTGCTTCTGTTCAAGCGGATAATCACCATCAGTTACCCTGTCTGCACTGCAATGAACATTAAGCTCTAATTCAATGGCCAAGAGAAACTGATACAAAATGTTAATAAAATGCAATTAGTTAAAAATATGTATCCATGCTTTTATTTGTCATAAATTTCACGCACGTTGCACATTGATAAAATTTTGAACTAGATATGGTAAAGGAAACTTAAACTAGGATATTTCTTCGATCGTATTCAATAAAGATTGTTGTTCAGTTCTATTATCATTCAGTATTTATAAAATTTCGTTCTCTTGCTGCTGCATGCATCACTGATCTATCCTTTTACGCCACAATTTGCAAAGACTAAGAGTTAATGCTTAATCGAAAACTTAGGCATACTAAACCCAATTACAGACCCTTCTTCCTCCAAGCTAAAACAACTACTAACCCTACTTCAACAAGCCATGTAAAACCCCAGAGGCTCGTTCTCCAACTCCTAAATACATAATTCTATTCTGTAGAAATATAAACATCAACATGCTATTTCTCTCTCCTTTTCCTTCATATTCCTTGCCGACTCCTCCTTAGCCTCCTCCTAACTTATAGAACACCCTTTTCTAGAAAGAAGGAGCCTTCTTATATCCATGAGAAACTAGTCCAAGAACCTCCTCAGCTTCACTCAGAACAACTAACTAGGTCACCCCACTACCGTAACAAACTGTGTCACCTCAGCACCCTGAAATTCCCAAGCTGCCCCTACAGTCAATGGCCCCTATTCCTCCTCATGCCCCATGTCTTTCCAAACATTTTTCTTTCACTAGCTTCAGCCAAAACAAAAACAAGTTCCCTGTCCAGTGCTAAGATCTTTAGTATGCATCCAGTAGCCACAAAAGGGGGAAATCCCTGGCTAACTATGATTAAGAATTCAACGGGATGATTTATGAGATCACTCCAAACAGAAAAGCATGCACTTCAACTATGGAAGTCAAAGTCATCCTCACTTACCTTGACTATGTGATCATAGATTGTTCAACTCAAAAACAAATAAATTCACGTTCTACTGGCCAAAGATGCAAATAATATCCCTATATCATATATGATAGATACAAGAAATATAATCTTACTCAGGCAAACCATCCCAGACAGCCATGTATTTCAAATTCAGGGCCATGATTTTTCCCTGCTTCTCAGACCAGTTTGAGTCAACAACAGCAACCTTAATCTCCTCGATACCTATAAAATGTTCACCAGAAAGAATTAAAAATAAATAAAAAATAACAAAGAGAGAAAATTTTAGTCTGGCCACCAAAAGAAAAGTAAATCAAAACAACTTTGAAATTAAAAAAAAATGGACGACAAGAAGGAAGGAGCACAAATCAAAAATAGTAAGACATAAATTAGCCAAAACATACTGTCCATGTGAATATAATCATAACACATACATAGGCACACAATACAGTCCTAAAGAAATTTCCTACTTGACCCACATTTCTTCGACAATAGCATAGGAAAGTTTATTCTAACCGTGTTTTGTACTAGTCTTAGAAACATCTGACTCCATAGATATTGTGCATTGTGTCCAGGAAAATATTGGATATTATATATTTAGATATAAATGATATTCAAGAACCAACATTATTTCGATAAACTATCGAAATCTAATGGAAGTAGAGAAAATAAGAAGAAATGGATAAAACAACAAGTCATGTAGCTCTTGATGCCCAGTTTAACTTGTAGCTCGTGTGTATGCTCCTCATTGATTTATCATGTTTGGGTTTAGCCAATGTCACTGGAGGATTAATTTAGTTGCTAACTTCAGGGCCCTGTGGAATTAACCCAAGTGCATTCAAGCCAGCCCAAACACCCACTCACAAAGGAAAAAAAAACTGATATGAAGGTCATGAAATGCAAACTACCTGAAGTGTGAATTCATCAGTGTCGACCTAACATACATAAACTTTAAACTCAAGCACCAACTTAACTACTTGGACACTAGTCTACTGACCTGAAGCGTCACATCCAATATCTGGTTGAACAGCAGCCTTTGATATCACATGAAGCTTAATCATGACAGCGTCGACCTAAACATTAACCACATGAGAAAATGCCAATTTTTACATAGTATTGTAATATAAATTAAAAAACTGTCTCCAACAAGAAAATTTTGACTCACCCTCTGGAACGATTGACATTCGATATTAATGAGATCATCAATTGCCCATTCAAAGTTGAAGAACCCAAGGTTTCCACGCGTGGCAAAACTATTGATTTTGATGCCACTATGTGAAAAAGTTAATAGAGGATCAGTGCAATAATTATCACGGTATACAATATAATCAGGATGAAGAACGATCTCCTGGTTTAAATTATCCTGCAAATTTAAGAGAGGAATAATTGGTCATAACAAAGAAAAAGAGAGACCACAATGACTCAAAAGTAAATTGTTTGATACATCAAACGAATCCATTTTCAACATCACACCTCACATTTATTTTCTTTTAAAACTTATGTGAAGTGCACAACAAATAATATTGGTGACCAACTCCATACTCTTTACAAATGGAAATATAAGGATGCTTGGCCTTGAGAAGAAAAAATACGTGGGCAGAATGACTATAAAAAGAAAGTCGTCTCATAAAGACATAAACATCATGCGACAAAATACATGGAAAAATAATAGAAAACCTTGATCATAACTGCAAAATTATTCAAGATTTAACTTTTTTTTAGCATGATAGTTTTTCCTTTTGATAAATGATTAAGAAACAACTTAAACACATCTATAATATCATCCATCCAGCACCATCCAACAACTCTCATATCAAATTCAAAGACCAAGCCATATTTAATAACTTTGTAATTTACTCCTAGTTCTGGATTATTAATACGAAAAACGAGATAGGGAAGCATTATAAAGTTTTAAAATTATGCCAAAACCAAATTTAAAAATATGACATTTGAGAACTGACTGAAGATTTAAAACCACTCAGATAAATCCATATTTCCCCAGCATACTCTCTCGAAGATATCATAAAAAGAGAAAATTTACCAACTCCATGCCCTCGAGGGAATTTGTTGATGTGAAGCTATTCATCAGAACTGAAATAAAATAATGCAACATAGTAGGTAAATCAGGTGCACCAATGCTATATAAAAAAACACCATGTTGAACAGAGTCAAGAATCTCCCAAAAGATCTCAACATACCATCATCTTCAGCAATTTCAGAAGCAGAACTTGAAGAACAAACCTCATTCAGACCCTGACTGGATTCGGAAACTGCATCAACTGGTTCATTCTGCAATAACTTGACTAAGCTAACATGTAATTGACTGAAAGTTTATACTCATAAAATTCGATATTAAAAGACATGGAAGTAAAAATACACTGGAAGGACACTCTGAAGGGCTACAATTCAAGATGTCATTCCCCAGTGAAGTATCTTGAGACTTCGAGTATATTTTCCCATATTCAGAATCGAAATCCCTGGACTCAAGTGCTTCCAATTGAGTTTCTTCTCCATGGCATGTCCAATTAGAAAGCAAGACAGATTCTACCGAGGAGTTCTCTCTATTTGTGACAAAATACCCTCCAGCTGAGCACAGGATACCATGAGAAGCAACATCTTCACTACTACGGTCACAGTCAACTAAATCAACACCTACATGAGGTACACTTCCAATATTTTTCGCTCCAAGATGGGTACCCTGAGAGACTGGTCAAGATTTTTCAAAAATTGAAATTGACGGGCAAGAAACTTTGAGAAAGGCATTGAAGATAAATCTAAAACAAAAGAGCAAACAAAACTAAAGACACAAAAAATATACAATTTTAACAATTAATGCGATCATGTTGACATATAGGAAAAATATATATTCAATGTGTGAAATTCAAAATTCAATACCGAGTATTACTCCACACCCCTAATAATAAAGTAAAAGCTGATTTTCCACATGAAAACCATTATATTAGCAAGCACGACAGGATGATCTGATATCCTATAGTACAGGTCATGCTCATTTTTTGGTTTAAGAATAAACTTTTCCTACATATACCAACAGAACGTAAAATTTGAATCTAATTTTTTATCATGCACGCGGGCTTATCATGATCAGAAAGATAGCAAAAATCAAAATTACTGTAAACCCTCAACCATGTAAGAAACTTTATGAACCACTAGCTCAAATGGCCAGGAAAATCAGTTCAAAAAATGCATCCATAATGAATAGCTTATCAACGACGATATTACGATTAAATAAAATTCAATGTTCGTCCCTTTCGTTTCCGTATAAAACCTTAACGTCCGCACCTGTCTTCACCCCCCCAATATAAAACTACGCTGTATCTTGAGAATAAGAAATCAAAAAGTGAGTATCGAAAAAAAAACAACAACGATTTGAATTCTTGATAAAAAATCACACAGATACAAGGCAGCCCAACCAAGAGAGAGAAGATTCCGGAAGCGGAAGCATACCGCATTCACGAATTTCATAGTTCAAGGTCGAACCGTCAAAGGGGCTAGGATTTTTGAATTTGCTGAGAAACTTCCCAGCGACAAGCTCTGGAAGCTCATCTTCTTCCTGGAAATCAAAAACTTCAAAAGCTCTACATGAATGACTCTTCATCGGGAGTAAGAACAAGGTAGAGATCCGAAACTGAGCGGGTGAAAAATTCTCGATTCTCTGTAAGAATTGACTATCCGCAAGAGCTCTGGTAAAAGAAAAATTGCGCGTTGAAAAATTGCCCTAATTTGTTCTCGAATTACGCCAATTAAACAGTAGTATTCGAACAATTTCATTGGAAAAGAACCACGCGCACTAGAGGAGAGTGAATAATAGATTTTTATAATAGTTTTTTTTATTTAGTTAAGTGATTTTCAAATAATAACGGTACATTTTGTTTTTATTTTTATTTTTTAATTCTTATTTTTTATGTGTTAAATATTAATTTATATAATTAATTTTTAAAAAAATGACAAATTAACAATCGTAGTTTGCAATCAATGACAAGTTAACCACTATCTTTTATTTTCTAACAAATTAACCATTGACGTATGAGAAAATGGCAAAGCCAACATCGCTGTCACGTTTACCGTTAACAAGCTGATGTGGAGCCACGGCGGTTCGTAGACAAACCGCCGCGGCTCCACAAAATTTGCCTTGAACCGCGGCGGTGTCTCAAGACGTCGCCGTTGTTTCTCGAGACGCCGCTGCAGTTTGTCTTGCTAAAAAATTTTTATTGCAAATTTGAGGAATTAAACGCGTGATTTTGGGGAAGAGAAAGGGGGACCTGCCGCGGTGTCTCGCGACAATTTGTCTTGTTAAAAAAATTTTATCTCAAATTTGAGGGTTTAAACCCGTGATTTTGGGGCTGAGAAAGGGAGTCTCGGAGAAAATAAAAGATAGTAGTTGATTTGTCATTGATCGCAAACCACAATAGTTAATTTGTCATTTTTCTTTAATTTAATAAATAATTATTCCAATTATATGATACGTTAAAAAATAAAATATAAATATAATTTTATTTATTTATAAATATCCATGGTAGCTCATTCCCTAGTTGATATTCATCTAATTTTCATAGTTAATTATTTTTTCTTGGGTTAAATATTATGTAATGAATAAATTTCATTGTATTTTTTTTTATTTAATTTTGTTGAGATTTCTATTAAAATGTTTATGTAACGATATCATGTGATATTACGTTTTAACTTGTCTTTGTATCTATAAATTAAAATATTATCATGCAACATCAAATCTCTAAACTTTCTCATATGAAAATTAAAATAAAGTATAATGAAAGCAACTTTAACAATCAGTCCAAGTCTAAAAAATTTATTAATATGGGACCAATAATCCAAAAACTTAAATAATAGTCTAATTACTATTTTATTTAATTTTACATTATAATCTCCCTTTTAATAAAAACAGAAATTAAATAATTAAATAAAAATAAAAAAATATAATATTAAATAACACAACTCATAAAATCTGGTTGAGTCTATATGTGGCACTCCAAAGGAAAGGGTGTTCAATCTCACGTCGACTTGAGGAAAGCGAAGAGAGCAGAATATAAGAGGCTAGTTAGCCCTTCTCCACTAGATGCATTTTTGGATGGGCCAAAGGTTGTCTATCCCAAGAACAAACTCGTGCGAGCCTTAGTCCAAAGTAGACAATATCTACTGAGCGAGGGCTATCTCTCATACTTATAGTATCAAAGCAGAACTCAGCTCGTTGTGGCCACAAGGACGTGGGTCCCCAAAGGTGGGGTGATTGTGACATCCCAGATGAAAAGATATGCAATCCCACATCGACTTGGGGGAAAAGGAGAAGAGCAGAATATAAGAGTACAGTCTCGCCTTCCCTAGTAGACCGGTTTTGGGCTGAACAAAGGGTGTCATTACCAAAAAAAAACTCGTGCGGGATGCGGCCCAAAGTGGACAATATCTACTAAGCGAGATATTATTATTATTATTATTATTATTTGCTAGATGTAGGATACCCAATAATTTCACATATAAATTTAGTCAACTAAGTATTCAATTTTTGAAATAATTGATGGCATACCCTGTGAAACTAAAGACGATTCAAGATTATGTTGATTTCGAGAGTCCAGTAACCACTGGGAGATGCACAGTTTCACATCTCTTGAAAAAGTGAAAAATGAATAGTTTGTAAATAAAGTTATATTTCATTCTTAATATAACGTGTTTTTGAGTAACCCTAAGATCAAAATTGTAAGGACTTTGACCCAAAACAAATAATATTGTACTAAAAAGATTGAGAACTCTACATTATCTTTAGTGTTTTCGAGTGTGATAATCAAATTTCTATTTATAAGTTAATACAAATAAAGAATAATAATTTATGTTTATGATACAGATTTTTCACTGCCCCAACTTAAAATTTAGTCGGAAAATGCTCTTTGATTTGGTACGATACATAAAATTAATAAGCAAAACACATGTAACATGGACAATATGGTATATAATTATACATTTGTCTTCACTTACCACGAGACAAATACATTGGTGAGAAACATTATCCTTAAATTTAATGAAAATTAATGATACCATCATTCTTCTATTTCATTGTCGGGAGACTAATTTAGACCACATATACTTATTTCTCGCATATTTAACCAGAAAAGTGCAATACACATACACAATATTGAAAATACCATATTTTCACGTGCTATAATTTTAAAAAAAATATTTCATTTTTATTAAGTAAGATAATATATAATTAATATAGCATTATTGTGCGTCGTCCAGCCTCCTAACCTGAAACTCGAACGGTTTTATCATGGAGGTTAGCCTGAAACGCATTTTACTAAGTAGTAAATAAAACTCTACTTCTAAATCATTCACTTTTCACTCTCCAAAATAATGTGTGTGATATCTCAAATTTTTATCGTACGAATTGTCATAGAATTATGTTTAATCAGTGTTTAAGCATGAAGATTAATATATGATTATTAAGGATATAAATTAATTGCTAATGAGAATTGATAGATGAGAACATAGATGGATTATAAGAATTGAAGTGTTTGATATAGAAATGTAATTTTATGAACAAGGTGCGGGCGTTTGCATGTGAAAACATGGGTCTGGAGTGGGTGTCCGATCTTGATTGCATGTTTGGAAAAATAAGGTTGTGATTGTCCGCGTCATTGGGGCGGTTGTTCGCATGTGAAAAAACCTGCGTCTGGACTGGACAACCGAAAAGAAAAATCACGTTTTGGACTAAACGACCGGATTATGAACAAATTTTAGACGTGGAACGTGAGGGTTGAGGAGAAGAAAAAAAAAAGACTTTAACTTGAAAGGAGAAGCATTTTGAGGAAGAATGCAACCATAGGAAACTTGTTATCTCTTGACTTCTTCAAGATTTTAGAAAATGTAAGGAATGATTGTACGTTTGTTTGCTGCATCACAAGAATTAAGCTATTAATCTTGAGGATTATGATATTTGATGGTTGTGGTTGATAAATATTAGATATAGTTAATCATGTTGTTATTCAAGGGTTTGATATTTGATGTTGTGTTTGATAGATATTACGTTCAATTGATCACATTGATGTTTGAAGATATATTAATAATATGTTAAATTGTATGCATACATAATGATGAACCATGATTTTCAAAAAAAAACTATGAAATTTTTTTTGTACACACATATTTTGTACATAAAATGTAAAGTAAGATCGACTAATATTAACCATTTAATCCTAAAATGTTAATAATGAATTATAATGGCTAATGTTCACCATTATAGTCAATGTTCACCATTAATCGAAGTTCATCATTATTCCTTGAGTAGAAGAATGTCAAGGAAAAAAGAAAAAAAAACTGAAACTGAAATGTTTTATATATTACATTTCATGGTCTCTCATTTCTTATTAGTCATTAGACTTATAATTTATATCTTGTAATATAGGTAAACATGATTGAGAAAGGAAAAAACATAGTCGATGAAAAATTTACACGCTGTAAGATATTGTGCTGGTTAGGCTAAACGAAAAAAGAAAAAGAATTTGTTAATTATTTTGTAATTTATAGGATTTAAAGATAAAATTTTATTTATGGTTATTTCCTAAAAGCTTTTATATTCAGTTATTCCAAATGATATAATACAAAAAACAAAATCTTCTGCTTTTTTACATAAAAATAAAAAAAATAAAAAAGTGTTTCAAATCTAAAAGATAAAAATAAAAGAAAAATAAAGCATTATAATGTGAGATTATGTACCGTCATTGACATGGGCTAAACCCTCAAAATTAACAGAATATTGAGTCATTCTTAACTTCACAAGACAGATGTCATGTTAGATTTCGGTATGACACGAATTCTATTGGATCGGGTCAGTGGACCCGCATTGTATATCTTATTTAGAGTTTTATTTTTTTTATAAATTCATGTAAATTAAAGTCGCAAAGTTCGCGATTATATTTTGATCTTCATAGTAGATTATTCCTCTGCCCATGATTTTTTCTCGAAAAAATTTTTCCACATAAATCTGGTATCTCACATCGTATTTTCTTTTCGTTCGATCACCAACATGCTACAATTCTGATTCAACTTTAAATCAAAAATAGAAAATAAATATGTAACCGAGCAACTATCTAGTAATCTTCTTTAAATAGAGTGCATTAACACTTGAAGTCGGATACAGAGAATTCTACATCTAATAGTTATAATTTGACTAAACAAGGCCATTATAAAGTCCATGCCTCACTAATTTATTTATTTATCCTGGCCAGTTGCCAACTTGCTATTGGAGTACATTAGCTAGAGAAAGGTAGCCTGCAAACCCCCCCCAAAAAACAAGAATTATAATCTGGGAAATTATCAGCTTTATTAGCTGTTTAATTATGCTAAAACTTGATTAATTAATTTGAAGATAATTAAAATATTAATCAGTTTAAGCTTATGCACGTGAGATTGGAGCTTACCCTAGTTTGAGGGAGGTATCGGAGCTATCGTCCTCAGTGGGAGGGCCACTGTTGCAGCTGTAAACATTGGCTGCTGAAAGGTCGGAAGACATGCCTTCTTCTTGGAGTGCAAAGTCCGCCTCCAGGAGAACAGGCGTCTTCCCTTTAGACATCATCGCCATCTGCTATAATCCAACTACAATTTAAACCAACTGTTTGAAGAAATTCTCATCTGAAAATAACAAAGTTTGTAAAGTTATAACCATTTGCTTCAGCTTCTTGTTCTCTTCTATCAGCTGCACTTCCTGTTGAGTTACATTGGAAGAGCATGAATATGAGACTGAGAACAACACTAACAATACTAATAACACTGACCTTAACTTCAAGTGCATTTATCTCATTCATAATCCGTTCATCCTGAAAAAAAAAAAGAGTCAAAACTGTTAGATTTGGGTATGACCCGAATTCCATTTGCATTGTAGATCTCATTTAGGGTTTTGTTTTCTCTATAAATTCATGTAAAATAGAGGCACAAAATTCGTGATTGTATTTCGATGTTCATAGGGTTTTGTTTTCTCTAACAAAATCGTTATTCATTCAACAATTCTTTTAGTTTCAAATCTTGGATGAAATTACTCATACACACAAACCTTAGTCTCCATCACACGGGTGAGACCTGCGTCGATCAATTTCTCCAGCTGCATCAGCTCTTCCAGTTTTAAACCTTCAAGATCTTCACCTCTCATTTGCCTGTTTTGAAAGAGTGATAGACAATTAATATGAAAGCTGGTTGCACTGGGAATTGAAATTAGAGTAAAATGTATTGAACTGACCTCAGTTGGTGCGCCTTCTCTGCAATTTCCTTGCTCATTTCGCCGTAATTGCTATTATCGATCAGCTAAAATGATCAAAGAATTGACCAATAAATAACATATCTTTTCACTTCATTATCAGTCCAAGTCCAACCTCATCCCACCAAAAAGTAAAAGCAAAGAACACCTTCAGGTCAGACAAAACTTCGAAGTAGAAGTGTACAGACGTAAAATCCTTTCATAATAATAATCTATTTCGAACACACTAATCATATACACGAGTCTTCCTCGACTCACCAACATAAAGTTGAAACGAGGAGAGTATCTCAGAACCATGATTTGGAGACAACAACACACTTCTGTCGTAAAAATTAGACTCAGTTACACTGCAAATTTTGGGTTCGTGCATTATTTGATCAACCAACAAACATCACATTGGAAAGATAATGAAGAACCTGGAGCTCCAAGGAGGGTTGATCCAGTTTTCCCAGATTATTGGCGTGCAAACTGTACCTTGCAAGTATATCTTTCACGCTGCACCAAACCATCACTGTCTTTCAGAAGTTTAACAAGTCAAATATTTATCCTATCATTTTGAAGTGCACTAAAATTCTTATTTTTTCATGATTGTGCTAACCCACTTATTGTGGCAACTCATCTTTAGAGGCCAAGAACAGCTAACAAGACGCATTTATTAGCATAACGTAATTTGCTAGAGTGAGACTTCACGTCATATTCCATCGCGTAAACTTTGACGTTTAATATTGAACGATAAGAAAAAAGACGTACAAAGATGGGATGGTAGGAAACCTCTACTTCGAAGTTATGGATAATTGAATTACCATATAATTTGTCAGCACAATGAATTGATAGTTTATGTTCCAGTGCTTTTCACTACCCCTTTGTCTTATTATTTACTAAACTAAATGAAACTCATAGAGTAACTATGCATTAAGGACATCCATTTCGACAAGCAAACTTCATATTCATTTCCAAATGAATAGCCACATCCGCACACACGGTTCACAAACGCCAATAAAACCAATGACAAGTTTCCTCGAGAGAAACAAGCGAATAAAACGGCTGCATCTGAATCTTATGATTCAAAAATCAAAGAGTGCTTAAATCCTTTATCAACAAATAAGATATACCTTATGTTGTAACAAGGCCGAGAAATTATAATTTATGACATAAAACAAATATTTAAACACGGTTAGATTTTAAGCGTGTGTTGTTGAAACTAAAATATAGAGCAATAGGCTCTAATTCTGAGAATAAAACAGTATGGAGTTCTTAGCATAGAACATGAAGGTGCACAATCTTCCTCTGTTTGAGTGTGCTTGAGGTAAGTGAATCATCAGTAAAATCTCTATATAGACCAGTACGACACGTTTTGGGCTAAAACCTAGAAAAAAAAAACCATGTGCGCTTCGACCTAACGCACAATATCATTCTCGCAGGATGAGTTTTTACTCATTAGTCTACAAAATCACACCACTTTCAACGCTTATAAATAGCAAATAGATCATCTTTATTTTGGAATACTTCTAGTGCTAGCATAACATAGCTACAAACCCAACCACTCGTGTCTACACGACTTTTTCTTCAATACGTCCCTTTGAATTTCTCAATTGTATTCACTCACAGACGGGATCTTGTAAGTTGAAAACCTTAAGCTTAAATAACCTATGTGGTCTAAAATTCACATCCAAAGGAAGACAAACACATTTTGCATTTGGTCTATATTTCTATAAAAAATTTGTTTTATATAGATTTCCTAGATATAATTAAAAGAATATCTTATTATTTATAATAATTTTATTAAATAATTGGCATCTATTTCGTATTTCATGAAATATGTCTTGATAGAAAGGAATAATTATGATAATAATACTCACGTCATACAAAACCAATCAATCAGTCATGAATTATTCGGGTTGAATCCTATTATTAATCAATCTTGCAGAGTCCTCAGTCCTCCTATTACAATATTGTCTGCTTTAAGCCGAAATCCATACTGTTTTATTCTTAGAATTAACCCAAAAACCGTTGTACTCTGTAAGGAGGACAATTATACTCATAAATCATTTACTTTTCACTCTCCTATGCGATGTGGGATGTGCACCCTGACTGGTATGGGTTGTACCCTTACAATCAACAACATCTTTAATCGTCTTTGCCTTTACAAGGCAAACTACCCAATTTGGATTGGTTTATAGAGTTGTTAAATCGATATTAGTTTAGTTTCCCCCATACCATTCCATGTATAAAAGTCCATGTGCAACAACATTCAATCAACGTCTTGGTTAAAGCATTAAATTAAGGGGGAAATTAGTAATGTAGAGTTTTCCTAAGCAAAAAACAATAATTTAAGACTTACCGTCCAATCACATACCCAACAAGTGATTAATATTTATATTTTGATTGCTGCGAATTTCAACGTATACCCACTACAACACACACAAAAGCAAAACTGATCGATCCATAAAGTCAGGAACGAGGAGAATGAAGCATGAAATATACAAATATATGCATTTATCGGCAATATTGACAGTAATGTAATGATTAATGGGAAGGTTATGTCCTTCTTATGATGATAACTGAGGAAGACAGGAGCGTCTAGCAGAAGAACGAGATAGCTACAGCGTTTGTATTGGGATAAGATATATGTATGTATATCAGAAACTCAAGCATATAGTAGTATGTATAATTGAAAAACTGAAGATATTAATGGGAGATTATCCGTACGATCAAATAAAAAATGGCGATTTCATGTCTGAAATGAGATATCGATGGGAAATGTGAAGGAATGGTCAGTCCTTCAAGGGGGAAATTTCAGCTGAGAGCTCAGGCTTCTTGTGGCGTTTCTCTAACTTATAGCAATCTCAGATGAGATCTACTTCAAAATTTAGATTTTTTGGGTCCAAGCCACGACAAGTTTTAGAGAGAGAGAGAACCTGGAGTTGGAATATTCAAAGAGCTTTCCAGTAGCGGAGAAGATGATGAGAGCAACTTCAGCATCGCAGAGAACAGAGAGCTCCTGCGCTTTCTTGAGAAGCCCTCGTCTTCTTTTAGAGAAAGTGACTTGTCTAGCAGTCAAGTTATCAATCTTCTTGATCTTGATCTTCTCTCTAGCCATTTTTCCCTCTCTAAAAACAGCAATTAAACCAACATTCTTACATATTTGGCGCACAAAATAATAAAAACAGTATCAGCCATCAGAAAAAACAAGGTTTACTTCAAATGAGCACTGTCGGATAGGAATTTTGACGAGGATAAAAAAAAAAAAAAAAAGACAGACACCCTCATGAAAAACCCTAGAAATGAACCCTAGTTCACAGATCTAGAAAGAAAAACCCAGAAACAGTCTCTCAACTTCCGTCATGCACCATTGAAGGAGAAAACAGAGACTGAGTTCTTTGAGTTTCAGTAGTTTACCTTCTGGAGCCGCCGATTCAGATGCTACCCATGAGGAGAATGGAATGGACCAATTAGAAAGAGAAAGAACGAGGAGAGAGAAATGGGCTACCGAGTAAAATGGAAGTGGTGGCTTCCATTTATAGCTCAACAGGGCTTTCCTTTTAATTACTCGTAATTTTTGACAATTTGATGCATATATATAAAAAGGAAGAAATGTCTGAAAGACTCTTTTTTTGGCCATTGCTGAGGTGGAGATGCTTCGGGGGGATGGAAAACGAGAACTGAGCCAATCAAAGCTACGATTTTTATCCCTCCTCTTTTTCAACTTTATTACCAAAAATAAAGTTTTATTATTTTATTATTATTTATTTTATGTGGGCAATAATTTTTGTCGTACATAAAGCCACTCTCCTATCAATTTTACCTCGATAATTACACCCTACATCCTCACTACCTTGTACTACTTCTACTCTACCTTGTCAATTAATTTTAAAATATTTTTTCCCATTAAAAGTAAATTATAGGTGCTTATTACAAAATAAAACAAAACAATTTTCCGAAAGAAATATGAAGAAAAAGAACAAGACAAATACATATATATATATATATATATATGTTTATTTTTTTTATTTAAAAATTTAAATTTTTTTACTGAATTAGATACTGTCATTTTTTTATAACGGATCTCTACATAAAATAATTATAATTAAAAACTTACTTTTCGCTGCAAAATCTTAATTATGGTCCACTTTGACTCTAAAAAATATATAGGATTTCACTTAGATAAATCTCAGTAGTGGTGAGTTATATACAAAATTATAAAAATTTTCACTGCATAAGCTAGTCTTCTGTTAAGAAAAATAAGTTCTCTTTTAAATAGTTACTTTATGTTGTGGAAGATAAGTATTCGCTGTGAAAAATATTTTTTTTCTGTTGTAAAAACTAATTATTCACTTACGAAAGTAAATCATATTTCAAAGACTTACTTTCTATCGCAGATACTAATTTTTTTTCTTGAAAAATAAGTTCTTAACTATAATTACTTAATAAATGAGTTTGCTGTAGAAAAATGATTTATCCACTGTGACAATTTTTTTAAATTTTTAACGAAAACATAACAATGACAGTTCAGTAATTTATTTATTAATAAAAATTATTTTGTATTTTTATTTTCTATTAATAATTTTTTCGTACAGAGACAGAGGTATTGATTATACTAGGATGTTATTAAATAAGGGTTCCCCAGTGGTGGGGACAAATAACAATGATTTCTCAACCAAATGTTCGTATTCCTTTCGAGGGCCGTGTAACATTCTAGTCCACTGAAATGTTGAAATAATCTTATCAATCATAAATTTTATAAAGTTGTAATATTGGGAAATTAACACTACAAACTCTCTAGTTCGAGATCAATGACAAATCAAACTTTAGAGAAATTTTTTTAATAACTAAAACCCTAAACTATGAGAAATTAACGCCGATAACCTCGCAGTCAAGTTTTCCGTCAAAGTCCGTCAAATCTAACTTCTCAGTTAACTTAAAAAGTTTTCCCCTTAATTTCGATTTCGTTCGTCGGCGTAAATCCTTAAAATCGATGTAAGTTCTCTCGTAAAAATGAATTTCAAAGTCGAAGATTCAAAAATTTCGAACTTTCTGACTGTAAAACGACGATTTTTGAAGAAGAACCGTCGATTTTAGGTTTAAAGGCGTTTTTTAACATATGACGGACGTCCGTCATAGGTTGTCCATCATATATTTAATATTAAAAAAAAATTTAAATTACTGTTTTAACCTTATAAAAAGTTTATAGTAATATTTTTAGAAGGACAAAACAGTAATATGACAGACAAGTTGGGTACAGTTGTCTACCACTTGTCTGTCAAATTACTGTTTTGTCTCTATTAAAATATTACTGACAATTTTTTTTAGGATTAAAACAATAATTTAATTTTTTTTATTAATATTAAATATAAGATGGACGTCCATCGCCACGATGGACGTCCTGATAGGTTAAAATGCATCTTTTAACATATGACGGACGTCCGTCAACGTGTAACGGACGTCCGTCATATGTTTTTTTTTTTTTTTTTAATATTAAATATAAGATTTTTAACCTATGACGGACGTCCGTCAACGTGTAACGAATGTCCGTCATATGTTTTTTTTTTTTAATATTAAATATAAGATTTTTAACTTATGACGGACGTCCGTCAACGTGTAACGGACGTCCGTCATATGTTAAAAAACGTCTTTAAACCTAAAATCGACGGTTCTTCTTCAAAAATCGTCGTTTTACAGTCAGAAAGTTCGAAATTTTTGAATCTTCTACTTTGAAATTCATTTTTATGAGAGAACTTATATCGATTTTAAAGATTTACGCCGATGAACGAAATCGAAATTAAGGGGAAAGCTTTTTAAGTTAACTGAGAAGTTAGATTTGACAGACTTTGACGGAAAACTTGACTGCGAGGTTACCGGTGTTAATTTTTCATAGTTTAGGGTTTTAGTTATTAAAAAAATTTCTCTAAGGTTTGACTTGTCATTGACCTCGAACTAAAGGGTTTGTAGTGTTAATTTCCCTAAAATAAAGTAAGTTCTTCCCCATAATATTGTTTTATTAGATTGAACTTAAACCACTTGAACTATATCAATCGTGTTACATTTCTTATGAATGAATATTTATTAAATTATAAAAATTATGCCAAAATAATAAATTTATACAATAGAATACGTGGAAAAAGGAAATTTTGTGATTTTTTGGTAGCTTGAAAATTATATTAAAGATCACCGTGATTATGAATTCCATCTTATTTAGTAGTAGAAATCTTTCTACATTTAAAAAAAATAATACGAGTACAATTAAATTTACTTTTTATTATTACGCTTTAATCTTATTTTTATATTTTCTACTTATTAATTAGTAAAATTAATATCTTATTTTAACGGTTTATAATTTATGTTAATTGTTGTATTAATTAATAAATGATATATAAAAATTACATTTCATTATAATACAGTAGCATTACTTTTTTTTTTAATATGCCTTTTAACCTACATATTCTCTGTTACTCTCTAATCTCACTGGTGGTGGACGTAATTTTCTACAATTTCAAGTCACTCCAGTGTTAGTATTCACTATTTAATGAATTTTCTAACCAATAAGAGTGTTTCTTGCTAAAGATGTTAGTTAAAAAGATTTCTTACTTAATCATTAATATTAATAATTATTTATTAATATTTTAAAGGAAAAATGACAAATTAATCATCGTGGTTTTAAGTTAATGACAACTCAACCACTATGGTATAAGTTTTAACAAATTAACCACTAACGTATGTGTAAATGACAAATCAACCATCGCAGTTACGTTCGCCGTTAAAACATAGTCAGGACGCCGCCGGGGTTTCCCAGGACGCCGCCACGGTGTCCTAGGACGCATCGGTGGTGTTCCGGGACGCTGGCGTGGCATCATATATAGTTTAGGGTTAAAAATGTTAAATTGCAGATTTGAGAGCTTAAACGATTGATTTTGGGGTCGAGAAAAGAGGATGGAGGGCTTTACCCATGGTATGATGTAGATCTCTGAGAGAACTTCGATTTGATACCTTATGCGTCCAATTTCGACACTCGTAGCGAAAATTATGGTCGTTTGAAGTTGAAGAGGTCGAAAATCTAATATATTTTGGATTATCATTAACCTGAAACCACGGTGGTTGATTTGTCATTTTCCTATTTTAAATGATAGGACTTCCATGTGTCCATAAAATTTATTTTCGGTTTTGCAAAAGTCTTAATATAATTAAAAGAAATAGAAAAAATAAATTGAATAATATTTTGGGAAAATAATAAATCAACCATTGTACTTTTGTAACCAATGACAAGTCATCAATTAAATTATTTTTGCTAACAAAATAACCATTGAACTATGAAAAAAAGTCATTGCAAATATCGCTGTCACGTTTGTCTTTATACATATTGATTTCGTTCCGCCGCAAAACGAACATGTATTGATTTCCGTCGCGGATCGAAAGTTTAAAAATAATGTTATACTATTAATGTTATGTGGCGAATTAACCACGATCTGCTGCGAATCAACCACGATCCGCTACGAATCATCGTGTCTTGTTCTGCATTCTCATGCATGTGCCCTAATATATAATAATCGACTATGCGCTCCGGCGAGTTTACCGCGAACCACGATATCCCAAGCAAACTTTCAAATTCTTAAACCTTCGTTCCTCACTGTTTTAGCGATACCAATTGATTCCCGAAAATGTCGCTCAAGCGAAAGGGTGGTCCGTCTCAGCGGCCACAACCAAAAATGATAGACTTCGGCCGTGAACGAAGTTGGATTGCAAAGGAGCTTGTCGGTGAGTTTCAAGGTAATGTACCCCCCACGGTGCAAGGTGGAGCACCCGCGGCTCAAGTTAGAGCAACTGCAGTTGACATTGGAGGACCCGCAGTTGCTCCTGTTATAGAAGCTAAGGTTGAAGCACAACCTCAATCTCAACCTCAGTCTCAGCAACGACTAACAACAGGTGCATTCGTCTATTTCCAACCCGTTACAGCAAGGTTCCACTGCACACTCTTCAAGACAGCCGACGTGAAGGAACGGTATGAAGTCGATGTTAAACACCATTCAATTATTATTTCTAGAATAGTGGATTTCGACTGATTGGCTGAATATGACATTGAATAATTGTTTGAGGTGGCTGGATTAGTCGAGCTGTGCAGATTGGGTGAAAGATTTAGTGAGCGGATTGTCAAACTTTTTTATGCTAATTTGGAAATGTCCACTCAGCTATTAGAGGTTCGAACTTACATGTTCGGACGGAAGTTTGACTCCCAAGGATATTAATGTGCTGCTTGAATGTTCGATAGAGAAACCAAACGACCACTATTACCACATGTCTCAGGAGCCACATTTCATCAGACGAAGAGAAGGTCTGGCAGTGCTTAGATTATTGCACCGTGATCTTGAGATAGGAGCGTACATGAAGCCAAAGTCCAATGACTTAAATGTCATTGCTCGAGTGATCCACATCATCATGAAGCACACCATTTTGTCTCGAGATGGACATCGAGACCATGTTAGTTGCATGGATCTCTATTTGCTCGAGAAGGTGTTCAATAGGAAAAAAGTGGACATCGGCTATATTATTTTGAATCACTTGTAGGAGGTGCTCAACAACCCGGCCAAAAGTATGTCATTCAATTGGATAATTTAGAGGATTGTTGAACATTACAGGGTACCGATCTCGAAGGAGGAGTAGAGAATTGAAGAGAAGATCACGGATGTCCACAACAAATTAAAAGTGGACTGAATGAGGCTCAACAAAGTTGAAGGGATATGAGTATGCAAGACTCCATCCAAGCTCGTCCCGAAGAAGCAAGCTACAGTTTTCGAGCCGTTAGTCTACGTTGTCCACTGACAGAACGACCCATGAGCCATTCGTCTCACGAACAGATTTCTCTGTCCATGGACAGAGTTGAAAATCGCTCTGTCGATGGACAGACTTCGATCGCATTCATCGCGAGCATCCTCGACGATGCCTGACGGTAGGAAAAGGGTCCAGATTTTTGGTCGGAACTCTTCTCCAAAGACTTCGAGCCTATGATACCGCCCTTAGCTATGTCACACTTAAATTTTTTAAGTGTTAAAAATTTTTTTCTCCCTTGGGCTAAGCCGGCCTGGATATAATAGTTTTCATTAAAAAAAAACATTAAATAGAATATAATAAAACTAATAAGTGATTTAAACCATGTGGTAGCCCACCTGGTGAAGGTAAGGACTACCCAATATACTATTGATTGTGAAGGCTTAGCCCATACTAGTGGAACTACACAATCACACATCGCTTAGGAGAGTAAAAAATGAATGATTTATAAGTAAAATTCTCATTCCTACCTATTGTAATGCATTTTGGGCTAATCCCAATAACAAAATCAAGAGAGATTCGACCCAAAATTAACAATATTGTACTATGAGCACTAGGAAACTCTACAAATGGTATCAAAGTCAATTCCCTACAGGAAGTGTGACTGACGAGGACGTTGGACCTCCAAGGGTGAAGATTGTGATAATTCATCGTGTGAAAGCAATGACGACCCTAGATATTGTTGATTGTAAGGGCACAACTCATACCAGTGGAAGTACACAATCTCATATTGATTGAGAAAATGAAAAATAATTAGTTTATAAATAGAGTTATTCTCCATACATAGTGCAACGAGTTTTATACTAACTCTAAAAATAAAATCGTGCTAGTTTCGTTCTAAAGTGAATAATATTATGTTGGAAGTATTAGAGTACTCCACAAACTAAAAGGCCAAAATAAACCAATCAAACAATGTCATAACAATTCGTGATAGTCTACTCTTCATTATACACAAAGAACATGCATTATTCTAGACTAATAATAAACAAAATAGGGCGGATGTCTCTTTCACCGACACCAAAATTTATGGTTGCGACAATTAACTTAATTTTATCATTCAATCCAATGTTACTATGTTTTTTTTTTGTTTAAAATACACGTGCTCCTAAATGCTTGTTTACAAACATTTAGTTATGAGGTTAAATGGGCTTAATTTACTTTTTTTTCAAAGTGGTTAAGAGAATTTTGATTATTACTTCAGCAAATATATATTTAATAGACAGAGAGGGAAGCACCTAAAAATATAGATTGTAATTAGATGTTAATTTATAGAGTAAGTAAGAAGAGTAGGTGCAAGTGCCTCTAAACATTGCAGTAATAACTCATTGTTTCGAGTTTTCTAAAGTCAAATTCGAAATCAACAAAATTTTAAACTTTCAAGAGAATAAATGAAGGGGGAAAATGATTTACCCACAAAATATTTTTACAAAAGTTGGAGATTGGAGCTTCACGAGCAAGAATCGAGAGTCAAATGCGCAACTTCAATCTCTTTTTCTCGTTCTCTTTAAGTGACGACATAATAGGGAAAAAATTTATTATTATTATTATTTTTAATATTTAATATATTAATATATTAAATAATTCAACAAGTTTTCAACATCCCACCATTAACTAAAGAAAAAATGACAAATCAATCATCATTCTTTATTATTAGTGACAAATCAATCATCATATTTTTTTTACTAACAATTTAACCATTGAACTTTGAAAAATTGCCATCACGAACACCACCATTAACTTTCTAAACACTGAAAGAGCTTGTGAATTTAGAATATATTTTTCATGAAAATAGTTAATATCCATGGAGAATGGATTTAGAAGATTTTGAATTTTGTAAAAGAATGGATTTAAAAGATTTCGGGTTTTATAATTTAGAAGATTTTGTAAAAGAATATTAATGTTTTAATTTTCGGATGATTTAAAATTGTTTTACACAGTTTGTCTACGAAGAAGACAGTGAATTTTTTTTTACTTGCCGACGAACCGCGGTGGATTGACGATGAACCACAACGGCTTGACGGCTAACCCTAACGGCTTAACGACGAACGAGCCACGTTGAATCGCAGTGATTTCATATGGAGCCGCAGCGGTTTGACTATAAACCTCTACGGCTTCATATGAAATCGCCGCGGTTTATCGTCACACCGCTGCGATTTACTAAATGATCCGTGGCGGGCCATCAAAATTGTAGTGTTAGAAGCGTCATTTTTTCATAGTTCAATGGTTAATTTATTAATGAAAAAATGATGATAGTTGGTTAGTTAGTAACAATAAGGGAGGATAGTTGATTTATTATTTTCTCTTAACAAAATTATGAACTAAGTGTGTTTTCATTCACCTGACTAAATTCTTTAATTTATTTATTATTCTGTGGTATTCAAATTTTTCGATTTAATTATTAGACTAAAAATTTATCTGTAAACAATTAAACTTCTAAATTTACACGTAAAATATATTATTATGGACGAATTACTAAAATTGAATTCACTCAAACTGTGCTTTTTCATATCCTTTTCTCCTCGGAGGAACTTAATTTTCTCCGCGGTCTTTTAAAAACAAACATATATACCACCCTTTTATCTTCTGTTTGAGGTTGTGTCGTATTTTCATGGGTGGAAATGGGTGATGCGCATACGCCATTGAAGCTTCTGATTCCAAATAAAAAGAGACGTTCTGATCTTCTTCAACCTTTTATCTGTTGGGAATCCTTGCATACTTCCTTTATCGATTTCTCAATATTATTTAAAGATCGAAATTCAACAAAACATATATTCTATGATTTCTCAATATAGAAAAATATATTTTAAAGATTACAGACACGTGTAGAGAGAGAGAGAGAGGAGAGAGAGAGAACAGACATACATTTTATATTTTGGTGCTTAGTTTATGTTGACTTCCTCGGGTGCTTAGAAGTGGATCATATTCAACCACGTATTGAGGATTACCTCCTAGCGTTTGTAATATTATAGTCATTGTCTTCTTCTTTGAAAACGTATAATATTGCAGTTTAAAAACATTTTAGTACCTTAATCATGATAATCGTCTTCAATGAGAGACACAAATTCAACTTTTGTGTATCACTAATTAATAGTATTTTACTTTTTTTAGTAGGTATTTAGGGAAAACTTTATATATATATATGTCGTGAGACAACAATAAATGATTCAGCTAAAAAACGAACTGATTCACCCGACACTTTAACTTTTAAAATAAATAGACAGCAGAAGATTATAATAAAAAAATAATGAGGGTCTAATAAATTGGGTTAATTCAAAAAGTTTCATTAGAAATATTAAAATAAAGTGATAATATAAGTTTGACATAAAAGTAACGAAATAAGAGATATAACATAAGAAAATTCTGATTAAAGTTTAAAATAAGGTCCAACCTCACATGAACTCTCGAAGAGAAATACTAAATCAAATAAAGCCTATGGAGCTCACTCTTGCACTAGCAACTAAGGATCATCTGAATTAAAATCTGAAGAGAATGTTGTTGGGATGAGTCGACTAAACTCAATAGAGGCAAAGTGTTCCGTATTATGTTAAAATTAAAATAAAACGAAGAACATTTCATATAAAAAAAACATCAGAAGTAAACACAGGTTTATAAACAAACAGTAGAGCAAACGAGAAAACATTTCACTCTAGTGTGGTATATACAGAAAATATGCGCTATTGTACAAAAACCCAATGAAAATATAGTCACTCACGAACTCCGGATACACTATGTCATATACATAAATAGTTATGGTGATACTGGCGATCACTAAAGCAAAAAAAAAATAAAACTTTGATCAAGTTTAGGATTTTGCTCCCAGAGACATAACATAGTCAGCTGTCACATTACTTTAGTTAATACAAATAAATATATTATTCAACGGTCGAATATGCGTATAAAAAATAATACCCCTTCATGGGTCGATCAATCTTGGTACACTTAGTCAAGATGATCAATGAATTAATGTACATACTCAAATAAAACGTGTATGGTAAAAAATACATAATATTAAAAAAAATTAACGGCCATAAAATAAGTATGTCATAAAATATGAGAATACGTCTTGAAAATAAGATTTTACAAAACAATGAAATGTTAGATATAAAAATAAACTCCTACCTCAAATAGTTTACCAATAGTCAAATTAAAAATTCAAACAAATAGGAATTCAACCAGTCTAAAAATTTCTCGCAAATCTGTTGAACCTATCAAAATATATACAACCAATATTAATTCATTTTTCTAAACTGTTGAAAGTTTTTTGAAATTCATAACTAGATAAGAACTAACTTAGAAAACTTATAGAACAATTCCCAAAAATTTCCAACTTTTAGAATGTGGATGCGGACGTTTGTTTTGACAAAATCAAGTGAACTGCAACCTGGGTCTGAACGACTGATTCCAATATGAATGGTCTTCTTTCGAACATCCTCGACACTACTACAAGTCTTGTAAACCACAGACATAATCACTCTTCAAGCGTCGTCCTCTCTATCCACTTCCACGGAACCCTTTGCTCCTGCAGATGGACATGTTTCTGCAGAAGCCCTCACTTCCGAGGACATGTGTCTTCCACGGGCTTCCGTAGAAACTTTCGATTCAGCACACACATGTCTTCCGCAGAAGCCTTAGTTCCCTTGGACACGTGCCTCTCGCTTGCCTCAACAGAAACCCTCACTTCCTTAGATGCATGTGTTTTCGCAGAAGGCTACCCTGCCATGGATGCATGCGTTTTTTGCAGATGGCTTTGCGCTCTTGAATACATGTTTTTCCGTAGAAGCCTTTGCTCCTGCGGACATGTACCTTTGCGGAAACCCTCACTCTACGAATGTATGCATTTTCACGAAAGTCTTTGCTCTCACGGATGCGACCTATGACATAGGACCATTCTGACACTCTAAAAACTCAAACTTTTTAGAAAACTCCCAAGGTTAATTACACATATTTTATGCATAATTTTCAACTTTTAAACTTTAAATATACTTACAAACTACAAAGACCCAACTATCTAACAAACTAAATTTGAAATATTGACGAACAAAAGTTGAAGATTTCATAATTTAACTTCCTAACAATGTTCTAAAATCCACACTGTTGAATCCAAAATCGAAACACCCAAACCAATTTACAAAACCAAAATCTTAAATCGAAGTTTATGGTCAAATCTTAATTTTCACACGACAATTACCATTACAAACTAAAATAAACCTAGTAGTCTGCACGAAATTCAATTTCCTAGCAAAATTATTCTCTTTCAACGGTTCCATTCTCTCTATAGAAAACTCAATTTCTTTCAAGATTCTAAACAATGAGCTCTTATTAGAAAAAAACTATAAATGAAAAACTATTTATTTATGTTAATTGCCATTAAATAAATTTTCAATTGAAATAATTATAATAATAAAAATGACAACATTTACAATATCTACTGCAAGAATATATTAATAATCTTAGAAGTAATAAACGAGATATTTTTTTTGCTAATGCATAGTCATTCTTTGATAAAGAAGTATTCGAATTTTGTTGTCACGTTTTGATTAATTATTTTGAAAGAGGGTAAAATATTCATTAATTGGGGAAAATCCAATTAAATTTTAGGAAATAAGAATAACAGTTTTTAAATTATAAAAAAAAATATCATTTCCCACGCAACCTAATTTAAATTTCGATTTTTCTTTTTCCAAATTAATCCAAAGAAAAAAAGAAAACAATTTATTACAGTTCGACACGTGCAACACTAGGGGACCAGTCTCAGCATGTATTTTTCATCTTGAGAAGGGCTATCTTAGCAAATTTTCTCTTTTATAAAAAAGTAGGGTAAATGACAAATCAACCAATGTGGTTTGTGATCAATGACAAGTCAACCACTATAGAATATTTTATAATAAATTAACTACTCACGTATGTTAAAATGACAAATCTAATATCATATAGATGTTTACCGTTAAAAAGTTGGGTGCTAACGTCCGAACGCCAGAACTCCTCGTGGCATTCTAAAGAATTCCGAACGCAAGAACGACCCGCTCCGGCGTTCTGAAGCTCAGAACGCTGGGAATTTGCGATCAGAGACCGTGAGATAGCGGTTTCTTGCGAACCAGAGACCGCGAGATCGTGGTCTCTTGCGATTAGAGACCGCGAGATCTCGATCTCTTGCCAACCAGAGACCGCGAGATAGCGGTCTCTTATGATCAGAGACTGTGAGATCGCGGTCTCTGATTCCCAGCGTTCTGAGCTTCAGAACGCCCCGCTAGCATTCTGAATTCTTCTCAGAACGCTGGAGCGGGTCGTTCCGGCGTTCGAAATTCTTCAGAACGCCGCGGGGCGAGACGTCCCGACGTTGGAACCTAGCTTTTTAACGATAAACGTCTATGTGATCTTGGATTTGTCATTTTAACATACGTGAGTGATTAACTTGTTACAAAATATTTCATAGTGGTTAACTTGTCATTAATCGCAAACCACGATGGATGATTTGTCATTTACCCTAAAAAGTATCCAAATTTGTTAACGTTGGGCCGAATCTCTCTTTATTTGCATCAGTCGACACAACGGATCCATACGAAATTGTGAAAGCCAGATGAAGAGCTTCAATTACGACACGTCGGCTGGTAGATAACATATCAAAGATTTCCATTTCGCCTTCTTCCCAAACTATCTTTCGACATTTCATTAATCTACACTTGAATTTATGGGTTTTTATTAGGTGGAAAACAAGGACGTATTAATTGGTCGTACAATTTGAGACAGGTTGGAAGCTCTTTGGGAGATGGAGGTTGAGCCACTCAGAAAAGTTGTATTTTTTTTTGAAGTTGGGATCATGTGTTTTTGCCTCCAAACCTGTCACGACCCAAAGGGGGGCCCAACAGAACCGCCGGGTCAGGCGACCCGATTCTCATAGAGAACCCGGTTACCTAGCCCAAGGCGTAAATTAATTTGAAAGACTTAATGAGAATACAATAGAAAACTTAATGATACAGCGGAAGACTTAACGAACATCTAAACCCAAACCCAAATAACATGGGTTGGGTCCACAGAGTGATCAACATGAGAAGATAGTAAAAATATAAACAAGAAAGGTACTGCAGGAACTCCAATAAATCCAATATATAGCAATAACTGAGGGATTGAACAAGGACCATCCATTAGAGAATACTGGAACCATCTCACAACTACTCGTACTAATCCAGTGCACAAAACTTATACCCTAACCTGGAAAAAAAAATGTAGTCGAAGGGGTGAGTGACAAGCTCAGTAGGGAAATCGATACTAAATGCAATACATAAAAACTGTTTTTGTCATAACTTTTGAAAAACATATCATTTTTCTCATTTTACCGTACATGGATTTTTAACTGAAAACTCTTCATCAGTTTATTAAAATTGGCCAATGGCCCTCGATGTGGCTATATCAAAATCTGCTATATACGTAGACAGCTATATCGTAAAATATGCCAACATCGTTTTCAGTATGAAAACGTCATTAGTGAAAAAGAATGGTCACTCAAGGACGCATCCGATACATACCACAAAAGGCGATAAAAACAACACCTCATGAGTTTGAAGAAAAGAGGCAACATATAACAGATAATGATGAGCAATAAATTAAATAACAGAATTTAATAAAGGCGATACTCAGGCGATCGCAAAAGCCAAAAGACCCTGATCAGGTTTAAGGATTCGCAACCTAAGGACACGGCACATACAGCTGTCCTATTACCTATTTGCACTTTAGGGATTAAAACCCAAGGACATTTTAAAAGAAATCCCCTTTAAATAAATTAAAAGATACAAGAAATTTACCTTCACGCTGCAGAAGATGTTCATATCAAGAAGATTCACCCACAAAGTATAGAGAGAATAGAAATAGCAGAATACCATGTACGATAAATTAAACGTGAGAAAACATACGTACATATACGTAAAAACAGACGTGCTATCGAACAGTCCCCGTCAGATTTTTATATGTGGCAACCCACAAAATAATAGTTTGAAAACCGTGATGAAATGCAGTGCATAAAGTATAAAAATCCCTACCTCATAGGCGACCATGATACTCTTACCGAGTAGCCAGCAAACAGGCACTATCGGGAATGAAAATCGTATCTTAACATCTCCAAAACCTATAACAAGGTCGAAAACAAAATCCCAACAATCAACTAAGGGATAACAATTAAGTCTTAAACCAGACTATAATCCAAAATAGTTTCTAAGGATAATCTCTAGTTCAAAACGGAACTAAACTAGGTAGACAACAATTATCTGAAACTAGAAACCAAGCTTAAGGTCATCGAGATAAAACGAAGGTCAACCGGGACCTCGCAATGCCGACCAAATTCAACAATAATTAATTGAGACCTTTTTGTTTCGACGGTCAACCAAGAATCTCTAACGGTCAAAATGATATGATTACAACTATCTAAATCTCAATAATCGTCTAATAATCGATTAGGACAACTCAAGACATAACCGGAATAATTTTCCAAAATTTCTGACCGAAGTAAATAGTGAATTCCGGCATGAACAGTACCGGCGTGAACAGTGTCGGTGAACAGTACACAGTGAACAGTGTCCGGTCCGGCGTGAACAGTACATCGCCGCGGTGAACAGTGTCACCGCCGGTGAACAGTACTGCGCCGCCGACCGGACGATAAAAATTCTCCATTTTCGTCCGATTTTGATTTCTAACGACAAATAACATTACATAAACTTTTATTCTATCAATATAAACCAGAATTGTCTCCCGGATTCGAGTTTCCAACCTCGAATCCGAAACCAAAAATTTCTAAAATTTCAAACCTTAACTTGGATGGAAAAACTTAAGATTTCGAAGAATACCTTCACAAATATTACTCCTTTGGACGACGGGAACACAGATCTATAGTCGGATTTTGAAACGGTCACGGTCAGAATTTCTCCTCTCCTCTCTCCGTCGCCCTCTGCCTTTTATCATCATAGAGAAAAAGATGAAGACCTAATGTCTTCTTCTTTTATTTTAATTAAAACAATTTACTTTATTTTTTAATAATATAATATATATAATAAAATATTTAATAAATTAAATTAAAATTTTATGAATGTAGGTAACACTAACAAAAGAATCAATAATAAATAGTAAAATAATATTATTAATCCCTTAGTAGAAATAATTTACCAAAATCATTTATGAAATTTAATTACCACTCAGTAAAAATTTGATTTGATCATTTTGACCATTTGACGAAAAATCACACGTCACCGCTACGCGACAAAACGAGTCAACCTTTCAACGATTGATCAAAAATTGGCGAAAAATTTACACGTGGAATTTTAAAAATCATTTTTAAAATCTGGGATTTTACAAAACCCGTAGCCAGAACTGGCCCAATTCAAGAAAAACAACAAAAAGAAAATTACATTCAGCGTAATTCACTCTGTAAATGATCCAATTTTTTTAGTACAATATTATTTTATTTTGAACTAAAATTTATACGGTTTTATTTTTGAAGTTATTCTAAAATATATTATATTATGTAGGAAAGAGAACTATACTTATAAACAATGCATTTTTTATTATCTCAAACGATATGAAATTGTTAGTGCAGGTTAGACTCTCACTTGAGCTATTATTGCCTTCATTAGGGGGGCTGTTACAATCTCACTCTTTAGAGGCTCGACGTCTTCGTCGGCTACATTTTCAATTGAGATTTGATTATGATACCATTTGTAACGTTATCAGTAGAGGTGGCTAACGAGACGAGCAGGGCCGGCCGAGTCTGAAAAAGTCTGGCTCGTCGAGCCTGCCGAGCTTAACGATCTGAGCCTAACGAGCCTGTCGAGCCCAACGAGCTGAGCCTAACGAGCCGAGCCTGCCGAGCCTAACGAGCTGACCGAGCCTAAGGAGCCTTAACGAGCCGAGCCTAACGAGCCAAATATACATAAATAATAATATCTTATATAAATATATTATAAATTATTTTCAATATTATACAATTTAAAACTATAATAACCATTTATTATTATAATGTAAAAATACTATAATTAATAATTTAATTGAATAAATATTTTTATTAAATTGAATAAATATTTTTATTACAGTTTCAAAATAAAAATGAAAATTACAATTTCAAATTTAAAGTACAATTTCAAAGCATAACTTATAAGATAAAGAAAATATATGAAAATGAAAATTACAATTTCAAATTTAAATAAAAATTTAGTATTCGACATCTAAATTTTTGAATTCTTCAACTATGTCATCTTCTCGTTGTTGATCTCTCGTCACTGCGTCGTTCCAATCCTTCATGCAAATGAGTGCCTCAACGATTTCTGGTGCAAGTCTTTCTCGTTTATCATTGTACACACGTCCACCTGCACTAAAAGCAGACTCCGATTCTACTGTAGAGACCGGAGGTGTTAGTAGATCACGTGTCATTCTAGAAAGAATAGGAAATGAAATAGAGTTGACTCTCCACCAAGCCAAAATATCAAAATCCTCGGGGCGAGAAATGTTATGGTAGGTGTTAAGATAAATATCGAGTTCATTTCTTTGTGAATTATAAGAATGAACATTGCTATCTATTTGCTTAAATATATCATACATAAAATCTTGTGGATCTCTACCACAAGCACCACTACTAGAACTAGCATGCATATCATATGAAAGAATTGAACGATTATTAGAATATTTAAATTCATTAGAAAAAAATGAATTATCAATTTCATTTTTTAATTGAGCACCATTAATTGAAGAAAAAATACCTAAATTAGAAGAAATTCTATCAAGCATTATACACACTCCATTTAATTTAAATCTAGGATGCATTATGCATGCAAAACAAAAAATATGAGGTATGTTAAGCCAATATTTTTTAAATTTTCTTTCCATTTTTTCAATTAATGCATAAAATTCGTTTATTTGTCTATATTTTTTAAAAGTACCCGTTAATTTTATAAAAATTGGGAGAACAAGATGAGTAGTGGGATAATAAATTCTCAAACATTCATTTGTAGCTTCAAAAATTGGTTTTAGAAAATCAAGAAATAAATTAGCAATATCGCAACTATTATGATCAAGAGTAATACATTTTGTTTTTTCACTAATATAAGCACAAATAACTAACCAATATGGCTTAGCATTTTCTAACATTAAATAAGTCGAATTCCACCTTGTATCTACATCAGTTTTTAATTTTCTTTGTTTAAGTTGAGCAGGTTTACAAAATTCTTTATATTCTTGCTGTCGCGTATTAGATGAAGTAATATACGAAATTGCAGATCGAATAGATTCAATATGAAGCGAAATAAATGACATGCCATCTCGAACAACTAAATTTAAAATATGACAAACACATCTCATATGAAAAAGAGTATTATGAGCCGTATCTAATTGAAATAACCTTTTAAATTCACCAATTGCAACATCGTTAGCAGAAACATTATCGAGCGTAATACTAAAAATTCTATCTCTAATAGCATATTCTTGCAAAATTCCAACAATATATCTATAAATAGTAACGCCACTATGTGGATATTCACAACTACGAAATCCTAATATTCTTTTATTTAATTGCCAAGGGTCATCAATAAAATGAGAAGTTACGACAATATATCCTAAAGCATTAGGTGCACTCCATAAATCAAAAGTAATACAAATAGACATAGACGGAGCACTTGAAAAAAAACGCAATTAATTCATTTTTCATATTATTATACATTTTAATAATATCACTTCGCGTCGTACTTCTAGGGACTCGTCTAAAACTAGGATTAACATACTCTTTCATAAAATTTTCAAATAACTCGCTATCAAACATAGATAAAGGTGCCTCAGATTGTGATATATATTTTGCCACTCCTTCTCTCATTTTATTATGTGAATACATGAAATTGCCACTGCCACTAGCATTTATGAGTGTTTGTGTAGGGTCTCTCATTTGCTCGTGTAAGTGACATTTTGTATAATGCCTACCAAGTGTGCTAGTAGAACTACCGGATTCGTATGCATAATGTTTAATACAATATTTACATTGTGCTCTACTTTCTATTTTTCCACCAAATTTAATATCTTTCATTTCAAAATGATTCCATACATCCGACGTTTTACTTCTTTTTTTTCTAGGTGACGATGTGGATGCATGTGCTGATGATTGATCAATTGAAATTGTGAGATTATCTTCCCTAATTTCCTCAATATCATCGTTAGTGTCATTAAAAGTGTTAAGCAAAAAATCACGAGAATCCATAATTAAAAAAATTGACTACTGCGAAACAATTAATAATAAAAATGATACCGCACACCAATTACGTAAATAGTATGTAATATTGTAATTGTTGTGACCACCTCATCCTCCACAAATACGACGAGTCCTACATAAATTGGGAAAAAAAATTTGTTAGTTAATAGTACACATTACACATTACATTAAAAAACATAAAAATGAATAAAATAAAATATACCTTTAAAATGGTGATAAATATTGAGAGATTGAGAAATTGTTGAGAAATATAAGAGATTGAGAGATTGAGAGGAAGATTTGGTGAAGAATTACAAATAATGGTAGTGGTATTTATAAAAAAAAATGGAGGGGGAATGAGGGTTACTGGATACAGGATAGGGCCATAACGGGCATGAAGGAAACGGTCTTCAGACCGTTGCGGCGTTGCTTCTCTGTGATCACACAGAGAAGCAAGCAACGCCCCCCAACTCGCCTCGCCAACTGGGGGAAGGGGCCAGGGGGAAGGCCGAAGGCAACAGTCACTGGATCGTTGCCATTCTTGCCAACACCACCAACGGTCTTCGGACCGTTGCAAAGCGCAGAGCTCGACTCTCACAGTGAGTGAGAGTCGACGCTCCGGCTCTGGTCTCTCTGACTCTCACAGAGAGAGTCGACACTCTCTGTGAGAGTCTCACCGTCGGTGAGTCTCACAGAGAGAGTCGACGCTCTCTGTGACTCTCACAGAGAGAGCCGACGCTCTCTGTGAGAGTCCCGACTCTAACAGAGAGTCGACGACTCTCACAGAGAGAGTCGACGCTCTCTGTGACTCTCTGTGAGAGTCCCAACTCTCACTCTCCATCGCCATCGTCTTCGACTCTTCGCCATCGTCTTTGACTCTTCGGGAGACTCTGGGACTGGCCGAGGCCGACTGGGAGACGGGAGTCCCACTCTCAGACTGGGAGTCAGTCTGGCTTGGGACCGCCGGATCGCCAGGATCCTGGCGGGCGAGCTCGCCGGGCCAGCCCGCCTACCGGGCCCGGGCCGAGCCTAAGCTCGACCCGCTACAGTACCGCCAGCCCGCCCATTAACCACTTTTGTTATCAATCTATCTAATACAATGTTGTTTGCTTTGGGTCGATATCCGTATAATTTTATTCTTTGAATTAGTGCAAAACACGTTATACTAGGTAGAGACGAAAATTTTTGTTATAGACCATGTGTTTTCTGTCATTTCAAGTTAGTGGCCACAAATACTCATTATTATGATAATTCCAAGCGTAACTGTGTGTGGAAGAGTGAAATGTGTATATTCTTGCAAGAACAAACCTCGGGGAGATGGAAGGTTAAAGTGGGTCCACAACTGAAAGACGAGAAAAGAGAGTAAAAACAAAGACCAGATGCAGGAGGGAGTGGAAATGTCTTATTCACCGGAGACAGACACAGTCGATAGAGAGGGCAAATGGAAGTTGAAAGCTATAGTCTATTTTCTATTACGTTCTTCTTCTTCACCAACCTCTTCAGTCTTCCTTCCTGCTCCAGCTGACAGACCCTCTTCTCGTCTGCTCTTTCCTGTCCCTTCCTCTGCACCGTCTGATGTTGATCTCACGTCCTACGATTACGTTTCCCTTGTAGGGGACCACCCAAACCATTTCACATGCATCTACCAATTTCTATTCTCGTTTATCGGGAAACCCTAAAAAAACTTCTCCAAAAATGGCAAGATGGGACCTGCGGGCACCGTCCTCGGAATGTAAAGATACAACTTTTATTTCTTCACAAACTATAGTTGTATGTAGCCAAGTTCTATGAATAATTTATATTTTTTTAAAGTTTGGAGTGACTCGTATTTTAGTTGAGACGAGTCGGGCCATTATCTAATATTAAGATTTTATATTTATTCTCTATATCGATATTTGAGTAACAAAACTCATTGTGTCTTAATTTTTTAATAGTCAATTTCTTAACTGTTCATGGTTTTTTCTAAATGATTTTTTCACGTAAATCTGGTGTTCCACTAGATATTTTTTTCTTTTCCGATGATTATCGTTCCATCTGTAAGATAGAAGTTGAATCTTAAATATTTTACATATTTTATTTGGTTATACGTGTTAAGAAAAATATAAATGATTAAATTATTTCTCAACTCACAAGCTTAAGGTTTTGGGATTGTTGGTAATTTGTCATGATATCACAGTTAGAGATCTCAAGTTTGAATCTCGGCAAAGTCAAAAATTAATTCCATTAAAAAAATACTCACGTGTAAGTACTAATAAAAAAAATAAATTAACCTACATGAGGGAGAATGTTAAGAAAAGGGAACATGACGAATTAACCTTCGTGGTTTGCGATCAATGACAAGTCAACCACTATGTATGTTTTTTAACAAGTTAACCACTAACGTATGAGAAAATGACAAATCCAACATCGCAGTCATGTTCGGTATTGACTGCGGTGCCATGTCAGCTTCTTAACGGCGAATGTGACTGTAATGTTGGATTTGTTATTTTTCTATACGTCAGTGGTTAACTTGTTAGAAAACATACTATAGTGGTTGACTTGTCATTGATCCCAAACCACGATAGTTGATTTGTCATTTACCCTTAAGAAAAATATAAATAATTAAATTATTTCTTAATCCATAAGTTAAAGGTTTTAAGATTGTTGGTGTTTTGTAATAATGACGTGATATTGTTGGAAATTTATAATTTTGATGCATGGAGACAGCTGCTGCCTGCTGAGGTTAAAACGCAAAAGAGAAGGAAGTGTACGGCTGTCTCTTTGTTTGCCTTACATTGCCTTACTCCAGCTCAGTTCTCAGTTTCTCACTCGAATTCTCTCTCTTTTTCTCACCAACCAAACACCTTTGTTTTTTGTTCTTGGTATTCTCGTTTGAGCCTGTTTCCTATTCAAAGCATTTTTGGGTAATCTCGCATTTCTTCCCACCACACCTTCGTTTTGCGTTTGATTATTCCACTGCATCATTTCTCGAGAAAGATGTTTCCTTTTCAGAGCGCTAACTATCCGAACTGGTTGAATCTTAATGAAAACATTCACGATACGAACGCGTCGATCAACTCAGTCGACGGCATCGATTATTCAAACTCGGGTTCGACGGTGAAGATGAAGACGAGGAAATCGGTGGAAGCCTGCAGGAATCACAAAGAAGCAGAGAGAAAGCGCAGGCAGCGAATCAATGCTCACCTCTCCACCCTACGGAGCCTTCTTCCGAACACCACCAAGGTATTTGATCTGCAAACACTCGGAAAACTTTGTTGAATATTCTCTGAATCATCTCTTTCGTTTAATGCGATAGAAGTGGTTGTTTTTCGAACAGACAGATAAGGCATCGCTGCTGGCGGAAGTGGTGGGCCACGTGAAGAAGCTGAGAAGAGACCTTTGCAGAAACAGCGGCAGCGAATCGGAGGCATGGCGGTTCCCGACGGAGTCGGACGAGGCGAATCTGAGTTTCTGCGACGATGAAGCCAAGCTAATGAAAGCGATCGTCTGCTGTGAAGACAGGCCCGGTCTGGTCCTGGATTTGACGCAAGCGATTCGGTCTGTCCGAGCCAGAGCGGTCCGGGCTGAGATGATGACAGTTGGCGGACGGACAAAAAATGTGGTGCTGTTGAAGTGGACCGGAGGTGTATGTGGCGGCGAAGAAGATGTTGCCGCCCTCAAGCGCGCCTTGAAGGCCGTGGTCGAGAACCGGATTTCGGATCCTCTTGTGACCCGAAATCTTTGGAGTACAAAGCGGGCTCGGATTTATAATAGCTTAATTTAATTTAGAAAAATATTTGGAGTCGGCTTAGTGCTTAATTAAGAGATTAATTATTAAATGTGAAACTGAAGTAAAAGTAGGTTCTGTGTGAATCTTAAGATCAAATGAGATAATCTAATGACAAGCTACTCAGTTTCCCTTAATTTGTCCATTTTTAAATAAAAGAAATTTAATAAAATAACTACTGAATTATGAGACTAATAACAAGTCAATCACTAAATAATTTTTGCTAACAAATTATTCACTCAACTATGAAAAATAAACGGAATAAGCATCGCCGTCACATTTTTGGTTAAAAATTTCAATTTATTTCTGGAACGAAAATGTCAAGAGATTACTTTCCGCAGTGGAAGACTAGTTTCTGCTGCGGAAAGTTTTCGTTCCGTTACAAAACGTTTTCTTTCCGCTGAAAAAAAAAAAAAAAAAAAGTTCTTGAAATATGACTAACTTTCTGGAGTAGAAAGTTAGTTTTGCTGTGCAAAATACTCTTTCAGTTTCATTTGTTGAATTATTTGTCGTTCTTCAGTGTAACAGACAATGAACTTTCCGCCCAGTTTCCTCAGTGGATCGAAAACATATATAGCTTGGAGTACATTGATTTTTCAACAAACAGTTAATTAGATATCTTCTATTTTGATACCAAAATCAATTTTCTAGCGCAATTTTTTTAGTGGATTGGAAGCATATTTAGTTTGAAATACATTGATTTTTCAACAAACAATTAGAAATTTCCCATTTTGAAACCAAAATCGATTTCTCTTCCATTTTGGAAATTCTTCTCGTTTTCAACGTTTCTTTCAATAACTTAAAGACCATGTTTGCCTAGTTCATTTTATCATAGTTGAGTGTTTTATTTGTTAACAAAAATTGTTTCAGCTGTTGACTTGTTATTGATTTCATAGATCAGCAATTGTTTTGTTATCTTTCCTTACAAAAATAAATAATAAAAAAATTAACTTAATTTTGTAAAATTTGCATGTAATGAATAATAAATGAATGAGTTATTTTCAATTCAATTGCTACTCTTGAATAAAGACAGCAATGGATTGATCTTCATCCCATCCATTGTTCAAGATCCATTTTGTTGCAAATAAATTGTTAGAACAAATAAAAAAAAGAGCCACTATTTTTCAATACTTTGTGCCTAAATAGAAAAACACTTAAGCCTAAAATCAAAGTGATGTTGCGTCCATTCAAATAAGATAATATTGTACGGTTCGATAAAGATCAAAATATTATTGTTACGCTCTAAAGGAGATCCGAGATAGAATGATAGAACGATCGAGCCTGAAAGAGATCGAATCATCCGATCTATATCTTAAATTCATAATTAACAGTAGAAGATATATATTTAATTTACAAATCAAATCAAAAAATAAAGGTCTAAATGTAACATTTTAAATAATGTAAAATAACATACTCCAAATTGCATAGAAATAAATTAAATAAAACTAAAGTATCTCAAGTCTCTCCAGAAAATAAGATAAAATAACTTAATGGAAAAATCTCCAAAATTTACTCAGTGGTGACAACTATGAATTAGTTTGAATATTTCCTAAAAGGGAATTCAAATTTTATGTGAGTCAACTATACTCAGTTGAGATTAGATTTTATGTAAAATATTTAAATTATGAAAATATGTTTACATGACAAAAATTTATTTTTAAATAAATTCAATGTTTGAAGAAAGTACAGACGAGCAATATAGTGAGTATTAAAATTAAACAACGCGATAGTCAGACGATCGCAACAGTCAAAAACACTTTGATCAAGTTTTGGGTTTTCTACCAATTGACACAACACACACAGTTATTCTATTACTCTAATGAACAATAGTGCATAAAAAAAATACAAAAATAGCTGAATAGTACATTAAATTAAATGTATATTTTGAACTTTAAACATGTTCAATGAAAAAGATTATGTAATTTATAAAACTGACGAGTCAAATAAATATGTGTCATTTAACACGAAAATGTGTTTAAAATAATATTTTAAAAAACCAAGTATGCAGGATATAAAATAACTCTTATCTTGAATTTGAGTCTTCCATATCAAGACCCAACAAAAAAAAAGGTATAGTGAAGTCCAATAGTAGATAAGTCCAATAACTTCATAAGTCGGGAAACCTAATCATAATACTTTTACCAAGTCATAATTCGTACCCAAAAATTAAAATTTATATTATAGACTAACAATGACAACCCAAGAATAAGAGGATCGGTAGTCCGAAACGACCCAAGAATGTCCAAGTCAAAATTTAGGGTAAGGTTAATTTCGGTATAAAACAGAGTCTGGGTTTCAACCCAAAATACGATGGGCCGAAAATCAAAATCAACCTGGGCCACAGCCCAGAGAAATCTGGTCCACATATCAGATTATGCTAGGCTGTGGCTCGGGATATTCCAAGCCACGAACCCCTCTCATCTTCACCAGCGATTTTGCAGAGTCGTTGGTAGGTCCAGCAGCCATGATGAGGATCGGAATTCACTTTCCGACCTCCGGCCTCCCTCCCAAACACTGAAATCCATCAGCACAGACAAAAATTTATGATTTTAAACCCTAATCCATTATCACAACCGCGAACAAAATATTCCACATCAAAAATTTAATTCTTCTCTCCATTACCTGAGAAACTCGCTTCAAGCCCCGAATCGGCTTCACAACCCCGATGCTAAGTCTTCATACCTGAAAGAACCAATTTTTCCATTAATACTGCTCATCAAGGAGAGGACAGAAGTAAAAACCAAGTTACTTCAGACGCTAACTGGTCGAGGATGTCCTTTTTCCGGTGCATATAGAGCCTCCAACAACCAACTAAGTCAAAGCATAATGAGGATGGTATGCGAGCTTGTATGTACAATCTAGATTCAGGCAGTGTATTTACGAGTGGTTGAGGTGTCCTATTGCATAAAATTAAGACAACTCAACTCCTGCCCTGCAAGTAACCACTCTAGTTGGCGCGTTTATGGAAAGATTGCCATCATCCATGACTCAGTCATGGCTGCCAAAAATTCCAAAACATTTCCATCATTAAGCTCTTCCATTTGACATTCTTGGCTCAATCTATCCCTGACAAAAAACACCCATTTTGCTATATCCAAATTGTAATCTTAGGAGTGAATACCTGGCGTTAATTGGGTAAACTATATTTTTTTTGTTTTTGTAATTTAAATATGGTTTTGTCTTTTTTATTAGAAAGTCTTCACAATTTTAATTTTATTTTAAAGTCATTATCTAATATATTTTTTATCATTAAATTTAATAGAAAAAATTACAAAATATTTTTTAGTCTAATTATTTATTTATGTGTGTTAAAATACGTAATTATAGTTTAATGATTTAAATAGATTGTTGATTTTTAAGTTGAGTTAAAATTTTTGTAGTTTAATTTAGTTTAAAATATACTTTAAATAAAGGGTAAATAACAAATTAACCATCTTAGTTTGAGATCAATGACAAGTCAATCACTATGGTATTTTTTCAAACAAGTTAACCACTGAAGTTTAAAAAAATAATAAAATAAATATGAGCAACGTTTTGAGACTAGAGACCTCGATTTTTCGGTCTCACTCCAGAGAACGTGAGACCTCAAAATTCAAGGTCTCTGTGATTACCAGAGACCACGAAATCGCGGTCTCTAGTATCAAAACGTCGCTCGATGTTTGCTTTGTTATTTTTTCAAACTTCAGTGGTTAACTTGTTAAAAAAAATACCATAGTGATTAACTTGTCATTAATCATAAACTATGATTGATTTGTTATTTACCCTTAAATAAACTATATATTTCAACTTATGTAAATATATTGTGTAGGAAAAATAATTATTACATAATTTTTTAAATTAAATTTATCAAGGAAAATTAATTTGAATCCAGATAAAAATAAAATTATAATTATATAGATTTTATCGAAAAAATGAAATTCAAACCATAACATTTTATCAAAAAAAAAGATTGGCAGGTGTGAAAAGCCTGGTAAGCAAAAATGATGTAGGGCTTTGAGAAAAGGCATCTATCGTTGAACACGTGGAGTTGCAGAGATGGAAAAGCTGAAATTTTTAGAAAATGGAAATGGAAGGGGATCCTATTTCTTCCCGTCAAAGGAAGTGAGCTGTGATTTTGAATCTGTGGGAAGGTTTGATCTAAGACTGTAGACCTAAAGCTAGAGAGAGAGAGAGAGAGAGAGAGAGAGAGAGAGAGAGGTTCCTTCCCCTTGCCCTAAAACAAGAACGTCGATAAAGTCTGTCTGTCAATCAACTCGGTCGGACGCAGAGGCGCTCTAAATTTTACTCATCTTTCTCTCTCTAAATCAACCTCTCTCTTTAAGTTTGATACGATCAGGTGGACCCTTCCTGTCTTCCAATCAGGCATCAGCGGCGCCATTAGTCTTTCTCTCTTTTCTTAGTTTCCAAGCTCGCCCACCAGCAACCTCTCTTTCTCTCCAGTTCCATCGACCGATCATATCTCTGTATGCTCATCGGAAAACTCGTTTACAAACTTCTTTCCACATCCAAAATCTTACAGACAAGAATAGCAATAAGTTTTCAGAGGAGGATTGCAGTAGGTAATACGAAGAAACCATGAAAGGAGAGTACGCGCCGCAGAAAAATGAAACCCATAGTATCTTCTCTAAGCTTCAACAGCGCCATAGCCACCACGACCAACCGCAGCTTCAAACCCACCTGTTTTCCAATCCATTTCACCTCTCTGCCACCAGAGAATGCCATACCCCAGAAGAAGACGACAACAGTCGCAGCAGTGGACCAGCGACCGCTGCAATAACTCAGAGCAAACTACCCCTAGAGCTCAGCTCCGGTGACGGAGCTACTCTAGAGGTCGTTAGGCGCCCTAGGGGCCGTCCACCCGGTTCGAAAAACAAACCAAAAACGCCCGTTATCGTAACCCGAGAGAGCGAGCCCTCTATGAGCCCTTACATTCTTGAAGTCCCCGGCGGTAACGACATAGTGGAAGCCATTGCCCTCTTTTCTAGACGGAAAAATATGGGTCTCTGCGTCTTCAGTGGCTCCGGAACAGTGGCAAATGTAACTTTACGGCAACCATCGAGCCCTCCTGGAGCAACCGTTACGTTCCATGGCCGCTTCGAGATCTTATCGATTTCCGCCACCTTCGTTCCTCATACTATGTCATACCCTGTCCCGAACGGCTTCACTATCTCTCTCTCAGGCCCTCAGGGCCAAATCATTGGCGGGTTAGTTGCCGGGTCTCTGGTTGCAGTTGGGGCAGTGTTCGTGATCGCGGCTTCTTTTAACAACCCTTCCTATCATCGGCTGCCGGAGGAAGATGAGGTAAGAAACTCAGTTTCAGACGGTGAGGGGCAATCTCCACCTGTTTCGTGCGGCGGAGAGAGTGGGGGGCGCGCTCCGGTGGATTCATGTGTGATGCCCGTATATGGTTGCCACGTTCCTTCCGACGTTGTCTGGGCTCCTACAGCCAGGCAACCGGCTCCGCCTCCACATCACCCATACCAGTAGATCTTCTGTTTGTTTTCCGCTAATTCTGGCTGTCTCCATACGAATAATTATTTATTAAATTTTACTTTTGGCTCAGTTGTCATTCTCGACTCCATTTCAAATAATTTTTTGACGGTCTAAACTTCAGGCGAGATCTCTTCACTCAGTTGAATATCAGTTCTGATTACTTATCGCGAAACACATGCTGTAAAAAGCTATCATATAAACTCGTAAAAATGGGTTTCTTTTGCTTGCAGATTAGGGTTGTTGATTTCTGGGCAGCTGATTGACCTAGATTACTTGGATTTAATCTTGCATGGATCCTTCGATTGATCTCTCGTCCATCAAAAAATATTATTTTGAGTGAATTATCTGAAGTTTCTTCCTTGTTCCTTACAATCCAGGCAATATTCGAAATAATATAAAAAGGATTCAAATCAGTAATTAAATGTAAAAAGCATAATCAAAAAGCCAATTTGCTTGAAAAAGATTTTCTTTTTCTGGTTCTTACCCTCTTTGAATGGCCTTCAACTTAGATTGCCCACCAGATTCGGAGTTATAAGAGGATCTTGTTTTATTGGAATTAAATTTGCTTCTGTGTTGATGGAGGGTGATGATGATATGAGAGAGTAGGAATTGTGGCTAGGGTTTGGCTTGCCTGTACTTTTGCAGTGAAGCACAGTCGTCGTTTTCTGACCGTCAAATTCTGGAAATCTCTCAGAACTTTCATGATCACTGCCTCTGATGAATTACTTTCAATCTTATCCCATCCAAATCTACATCTATTTGTCATTTTCTTATCTCACATAAATTCATGGACTCGAATACTCGATGACCTTTAATGGCTGCCATTTGTCCCACTCCTCTAATTCTCTTCCCATGGCTTACTGGTAGTATGCTACTAGCTAATAACCTCTATTCTACCTCAACTTTGATCGGATATAGCCGGCGTGAGTTCCGAAAACTAGAGATTCACTGATTCGATCTTGCATGAGGATTGGTTTTCAAATCTTCTCACCCATAAAATGGCAAACTGTGTAAATGGAAATGAAATGTGAATGAAAGAATTTCTCATTTTGGGATCACTTTGCTGTCCAACTTGCAGCCTGATTTTAAGCCACATGGAGAACTGTCTGGGACCATCACCTCTCAACTTGATGCCTAATTAACGTCGCCAATGTCCTCATCAATGTGATTGAGGTTTTGTCTGGGTATGCGTAGCCTTCTTTATTTATTTATTTTAAATAATATACTTTTGAGTTTTTTTTTTAATTTTTAAAAACACCCTTTAATTTTTTTTTTCTAATTACATTCTCTATTTTATAATTTTATAAAATGGGTTTTGGATTTCCTTTTCTCAATTTCAAATTACTTTTTAATTTAGAGAAAGAAAATAAAAAGGAAGAAAAGAGAGATAGATTGGAATAAAGAGGTTATAGAGTTTCTTTCGTTGGCCGTCTTTTATGTTTTTAAGCAAAAAATTTGATTACAGCTCAATCATACTTTATGACGTGATACTTATTAATTATTGTATAAATTAAGATAAATTAATAAGATTAGAGAGTGGAGTTATAGGTAAAGACAATATTAAATTTACTCTCAAATTCTATACTTTAATATTATTTTCTGACATGTTATTTATTTATTTTTGTGATAATTAATATAATTATAAATAATTAAAAAATATATATTAATTATATCAATTAATGATCAATACGTCAAAAGTTAATATTAGAATGTAGAATTAGAAGTTAAAATTAGGGTTTATAAAATGGGTTTTGGATTTTCTTTTCTCAATTTCCAAATGCTTTTAATTTGGAGAAAAAAAAAGGAAAGAAGAAAAGAGAGATGGAATGGAATAAAGAGGTTATAGAGTTTCATTGGACGTCTTTCACATTTTTAAGCAGAAAATATGATTAAAGCATTTAACAGCGAGATTTATCTTTTTTATTTTTTATAGTTCGATATTTTAGTTGTTCACAAAATTTCTTTAAGATTTGGCTGGTTGCTGATCTCAAAATTCAGGGTTTTTTTTTTTAAAAGAATAATCAAGAGTATAATTTTTAAAAATATTTTCTACTATTTTATGAAATTATTTGTTCATCTAAATTTTTTATTTGTGTGTGAAAAAGGCCCAAACAAAACAAAACAAAAAGGTGTGGGCAATGGTGACCAATGGATAGAACTTTGATTGAGTCTCTTCTCTCTATTATTATTATTATCTAGAGTTTTATTGTAAATGAGTGTATAAAGTTATACTAACTAGAACTGTGCATGTAGGTAGGGTTCATTCAAATCTGTCTGAGAGAGTTTTCAAAAAGCCACAAATTAGAATTCAAACTCTCAACGTCTCCAAGTTGAAATTAGTTGCGACTGCTTTGCGCGCCTATTTGACAATGGAGCAGCCACCCTTTATTTCACACGCCTCTTTTCTTGACCAGTTTTCCTTGTTTTTTGTTTCTTCACTCCACTGTTTAACTTTTGAAAACGTTTTTTTTAACCCTAACTGCATCATTTTTCAGACAAGTTTGTAGCTCAAAATTAGATCTTATATGTGGCTGCTGGACTTGTAAAATAGGACAATTCAAGATGTTGATTGTGAGGTTCTGACATGTATCAGTGGAGTGTATTATCTCACATCGTTTGAGAGAGTAAATAATTTTTCTTTCTACTTAGTATAACGTATTTTTTGTTAATCCCAAGAATAAAATCATGCCGGTCTCAACTAAAATAGATAATATTGTACTGAAAGTACTGGAGGACTCCACACTAGAAGCAAGGGGACTTAAACACCTTCAAAATTAGCCGACACCCTTGTTTTTGTTATTTTTATTTAAGTTCCAATCGGTTTGTTTTCGATAAATTAATCTTCGTGACGAGGAGAAATTTAGTGTATCGGGTAGAACGGGAATGCTAAAGTTTTTGCCATTTCACCCTCATTTTAAGTTAAAATGTTGTTTGTTTGTCAATTCTACTGGAGTTGATGTTTGTAGGTGATGATCTAAGTAAACATTTCAAAAGTTTTACTGTAAATGTCCTGTTTTTCAAGCTTCAACTGAGAAAAGAAGCTCAAAAAGTGCAAATTTAATGAATTTGAATTACACCATCTAGTGTTTTATTCATTTTTTTGGCAATTCTGTTCATTCATGCTATCTAATTACAATTTAATTTTTAATCTTATTAATTAGTAATTAATTATTGTAGAAAATAGAAATTAAGATAAATACTAAATAATTAAAATAAGATATTAATTATATTATTTAATGAGCTCAAGAAATAAGATTATAGCGTAAAGTTACAAGTAAAAGTAATATTATATATACTCTTAAATTCTACGCTCTTAATCTTATTTTTTGAAGTGTTATTTATTTATTTTTATAATAATTAATATAATTATAAATAATTAAAAATATATATTAATTATATCTCAACATGTCAAAAATTAAGATTAGAGTATAGAATTAGAAGTTAATCCAAATATTAGTCAAAGTTTATCTTTGTTAAGAGGAAAAAATAAGAAAGAAAGAAAACTCTAATATAATTGAAGGGACTATTTAGAAGATCAAAATATTATATTATCTTATTAATTATATTTTATGTAGTTGACATTTGTTGGTGTTATATGTTCTTTTTATTAAATAAGTATAAACAACACTCAATCGATACATAAATATCATATTAAAAATGGCAACCAGTAACGACAGTGTGCCCAATTCCTAACTACGTTCAGTGACAGAATTAATAAGAAAAAAAAAAAAAATATATATATATATATATATATATATATATATATATATATATATATATATATAGTGAAATTAACAAAATCAAACACGAAATTGAGTGACAAGACAAACACTGAATTATGATAAATGAACAAGATAAACATCGTTGTTATATTTTCTGTTAGAAAGCTTAATCCTAAAACATAGTTTCCTCAGCGGAAGACACATTTTCGCTTAAGAAACTACGATTTTGTAGCAGAAGACAAGTATTCGTTGCGAAAATTACTCTTTCTGCCGTAAAAAATACTCTTTTTACAGCGGATACTTGCCTTCCATTGTGGAAATCAAGTTCTTGACTACAACTGCTTCATGTACTAGTCCGCTGCAGAAAGACAACTTATTTGTTATTGAATTTTTTTTTAAAAATTTTTAATGTATATGACAACAATATTTGTCTAATTCATTTTTTATAGTTTAGTGTTTTATTTGTCAACAAATTTTTAGTATTTGTAACGTCTTTAATTTTTCAAGTATAAACCTGTACGATTTTGTTATTGTGGTTAACCCAAAACGCGTTGTACAAGATAGAAAGAAAAACTCTACTAATAACTATATATTTTATATTTTTTCAAATAATGCGATATTGGACATCCCTATTGATATAGACCGAACCCTCATAAATCATGTCTTTACGGGGCCAATATTATTATTGATATATTAATTTTTCCACGTGTCAAAATCAGGTGGTTTCATCCTGCGGCCCCATCTCATCTTATAAATTCTGGCAGTCCATTCAACGTAATTGAAACCTTCTGTTTTTATTAACTGCATTCGATAGAGATGAGAGAGTTAACATCAAAATGGTTAGCTGTTTCCTTCAAAACAAAGGCCTCAGCTACCGAGTATATTAACTAAATACATACTCTATCAAACCCTATATATACGCTTAATTACACATTATCATCAGAAAAGAAGAAGAAACCCTAACTTATCCGCGGGATTTTCTAAGGGATACACCCGATTTTTCGATGTTTGAGGGGTGATATCCTGTTCTCCCTGAGTCAGTCTCACTACAATCTGTCTTTCTAGAAATTCTACTACGGTTAGAAGGCAAAAAGGGCAAGCCATGGCCGCCCGAGCTCCCCAAACTCGCACCGTCACTTCGACCACTCGGTCCAGTCGATTTGAGATAAGAAGAGTTGAGGCTGTCCCTGCTCTTCTCAGGTTGATCTGGGAGGCGCGGATGAGTAGATTGGAAGGAAGATGGATCATAATTTGATGAAGTTGGATCTTTTTTAAAACCATGTCCAGAATTGCCAAATATGTAGTCAGATAAGTCGTCAAAGCTGCTGGAAGAATTATACGTGCTATAGCTGCTGTTGGAACCTTGGTCAGAATTGGCACTGAAAAGGGAGGAACTGTCGCTAAATGAGTCGTCATCCAGAACCCTTTGAAGACCATGGAACCGAAAAGGGGAATCAGAGCCGGAAGATCCATGTGAAACCGAATGAGTGAGGATAGATCTTGACTTGTGACTTTTACTCCCCACGTTGATAGGGGAATGACTGATCTTAATTTTGGGGTCAGCAGTTAGATTTCCGTTCCTCGTCAATTTGGGAGCCCTTGGTGAGCACCTGTGGGAATGGAAATGGCTGATTAGTGGTAAATTCAAACAAAAAACCGATTATTAATAGAACTATAAGTTCTATTTGGGCACTGTTTGCAAAAACAGACTCTGTTTTGACAACAAGGTAACAAAAACAGTTAAAAAAAACATATCCAAGGTGTTGTCATTACTTTTTACAGACAATAATTCTTAAAAAGGGTGATTTTCTAGATAGTGTCAGAACTGGTTTGATACACTTCTCTCTGGTTTTATGTTATCCTGTTTCAGCTCTGTTACCTGCAGTAGAAAAGCATATACGCCCCTTTAGTCAAGACGTTTACAGGTTCCACAGCTGTTACCTAAGTAATCATCAATATACACAACGATTAGGATCGTTGAAGATATAATAAAGCCAAAAACGGAGTAGGAGAGATAACCGAGAGGATGCAAAGCTTAACCAAAATTGAAGAACTATAGGGGAGAAGACTCGTTGACATTGAAAACATTTTTTTTTTCCGAATTGAAGTTAATCAGGAAGATGATTAGGGAAAGCAATATGCATTGATGAACTCAATGAAAATCAGGTTGGAAACAAAGAAGATTGACATACTATGCTGTCGTCGATCTTGAACCACTTGTTTAGGACATTTTTAACATAGCACACATAGTGGCCAGAAAATGCTGCATTCATGACATCCAAATGATCTATCACTGCATAAAGTTTGTATATGGGAGACTTATCACTTGTTCCACTTAGGAATGGTGCCAAGTTTAAGATATCTGGAAACTTGATTGGCTTGTTGAGCTTTCCAAATTTACCAGACTGTAAAAAAGTACAAAAGAAAGAAAGGGATGTTAACGAAAATTTCCTATACAACAGAGTCAATAGTAAGTGGCTTGATTACAATAACCACCTGAAATCTCTTCAATGCAATGGTAAGAACATTAGGAGCCTCCAGTACAGTCAACTTCTTTTTGGCCCTCACATAAGATTTGCATCTGTTGCAATTTTATCTTTAAGAAACTGATTTTTTTTTTATGCAAATTCAGATTTGTGGAATAAATCCCAACCATACGAGAACTAGGATGGTAGGAAGTAAAGAAAACTGTGACCACAATTTTGAGGAAAGATAATTTACCGGCTGCATTGATACTTGTTGTTTTCATCCAAAACCTCAGTGCTTGTATATCGCCGAAGAGCCTCTTCCAAAGTTCCAATATCCCCTTCTATCTCAACAGTAAGATCTAAAATTCTTTCCCGACATTCAGACTTGCCATGGCATTTTGTGCATTGTATCTGAAAGCAGAAAAATCAAATTCACATATATCACACGAATTAATGAAAAGCTTTTCCAGTCATACAATATCTGTATAAACGAAACTGTGAAGCAAATAATAGTAACAACTCAGATAGCATAGCTTCTGAATTATGATTAATTCCCATAAAACTAGTCATATGATACCTTAGATAGCAGGTAACCTCCAAATGTAAGGCCTACTAGAGATGTTTCTTCTTCCATAATACCTGCTGCACTTACTCCAGGGTCCACAAGACTTACAGATTGCATTGTATCAATAACATACCTGTCCAAGTTATACATATATCACCTCTGTGTCCTTGCAAATTCGCATCAGAAAGTTAAGCAAAGAACATACGTAAAGCCCACAAGAGTTGTGCAGTAGAAAGTCAATAAACCTTAGAAATTCATGTGCATCTTCTTCTCTTCCATTACTGAGCTGACTTCCAATGTTTCTTAATTGAGATATTATTGTTGCAGGAGATAAAGGAGACTTCCCTTCATTTATCTTAAGTATTAGATTTCCAAAATCACAAGAAAAACACCAGCCCCTTTTTCTACCTGGCATAGAAGACAAAAGGCCATATGAAAACAAAGTCATAATCCTGCAATAGAGTGCCTAAGAACATAAGACTGAGAACAGATCATACATGTTTTAGAATGGAATCCGTGCAGGAAATAAGCTGTCAGGGGTGGAGTGAATGCCAAGCACTGAAGCACAGCATTAGCATAGCAGCTGGATCGAACCAATAAAATACGCAATATCAATGAAAAAGAAGCAAATGAATTGAGAGAATTGTCACATTGAAATAAACGAAAAAAATAGGGCAAGGCCTCCATGAATAATCATTTCGATGTAAATTCTTTAGCTAAAGTGGAACTTCTGAATATACCTATTCCCACAGTTTATAAGCCCTGATGGCTGGAGTACCACCTTGTTCCAATTATAAAGCTTCACAAACAATTCATAAGAAAAATTCCCCTGCAAAATAAGAACTATTATGGCATTGTACAAGAAATATTTGTGGCATTGAGAAAGCACAGAAGATTAAGACAACCTTGCCACAGGGTCTTACAGTTTTATCGTCCACTGTAACAACATGCTTTGATTTAGACCCTTTAAACTGATCAAAAACTTTAGAGACTGATGTCTTCAGGCCATTCATTGAATTTGGAAAAGAAATTGAGTCCTGAGAAAAGGTTCCAGCCTGCTTGCTGTTGACTTTGCTTGAATGCATCGGTGGAACTATTTGACTTCCAATGCTCGAGGATAACGATTGATAATAGACAACTTTACTTGACTTTTCAGACCTTGAAGATGGAAGGATAATGGTGTTTGAATCACACACATTTCTTGAATTCCGTTGATTAGTTGAAGAGGAAGACAACACAGATTTACCTTCCCGCAAATTCACTCTACAGCTAATGGAATTGTTTGTCTTTTTAGTCACCTCATGGTTATACAAGGAGTTACTTACTTTTAAAGAATCAACAATAGTATCATTTGATACAGTTTTTCTAACCAAAGGTTTGTTGTTCTGGGAAGAAATAGGAAGAGTCTCATCAAATGTACTATTGTTTGCTTTCAAGACATGTGAAGGCGAGGGCGCGGCATTTCCTGCTGGGTCAAAGGAGAAACAAAGTGATGACTGCGAATTAGAAACGTTACTTTTGGCTATGTTGAAACCTGAGAGAGTAGTATTCCCCTGGGTGTTATTTTTGGAACCAATAAAGTCACTATCAACCCCTCTATCATCAGAACGAATTGTGCAAGGCTCTACACACTTTCCATGACTCCTAAAAACAGAGCTATTTGAAATGGACTGACTGTCTTGACCATTAGGAGTGAGCTTTAGCCGATTTAACTTGGTTGATTCAGAAAAGGTGTCAACAGAATTGACCAGGGCAGCAAACTTGGGTGACAACTTTCTGTCATCTGTAATAATAATTCCTGGAATCGTCTCAAGATTGTCAAATGAAGTGCTAGCAAACGAATGTTCACCACATCTCTCATTTAAAGTTTGAATACTGCCTTCACTATCAGAAAGATTATCTGATGATTCACTGCTCGAATTGGAAGAAGAAAATCCAGAAAATGAGGTTGCTGGGGATTCTGAGCCTAAATCTGTTTTACTCTCTTCCATGAAAATCTCGGACTTAGTATCTTCATCATTTTTCCCACCCAGTGCATCAGTAAAACATCCATAGTTAGATTTAAATTCCGCATCTGTAGGTGGGTAGCATTCTTCTTTATGCCCTCGTCGCCAATGAATAATTTGGCACTTACCAGAACTATGATAAAAACGTGAAGTGAATAGCATGAAAAAAAAATTACCAGATTTATAAGCAAGAAAACACATGAAGAAATTTCATGGCAACCAAAATACATATCTTAATTTCCCCAAAATGTGGATATAAAATAAGTCAATTAAACAAACGTCAAATTCTAAGCAACTGAAATAGCTGTTCTCCAAGAATTAACGAGACCTATATCATTGCCACTGACGATATCATCTTTCTATAAATAATTTTAGAAAAACTAAAATATTGTCATTAAAAAACAATAAGGATGATTATCACCATAAGTAATTTACTATTTTCATGATATCAACTGAAGCCCAACATTAGAGACTCAATATCGTATATATCTCAAATTCAAACTATATGCATTTCAACCCCCATGGTTATGAAGAAACACATAAAGACTCGATGCTATTTTCAATCCAACTAAATACTTTAATATTGACAGATCACATTCATTCGCAACTTCTAAAACCCTTTTTTTTTCTAGCAGCTACTTTTGCAACACCATATTATCTGTCTTTTAGTTTATATACTAAGCTGTTAAAAGAACTTATATCAACCATGATCAATATAAACGCAATTCAAATTAAATATAATGCAATTAATTCCTGAACCCCTTTGAATTTAATGCTAAAATTGGACCCGATCGAGGAACCAAAATGCAAATGGCAAGGGTGATATAAATTATAGTCGCACGACCCCAATAATACAGGGACGAAGTTAACTAACATACCAATATCGAACTGATTTGCACCGAGCACAGCGTGTTGTTGTAGGACTGTAACAAACGGCACAATTTTGAGTCCCAGAAATAGCCACACCTGTGTATCCAAAGGAGTCCTCAAGCTCCACCCTAGCTGCCTCCTCGGCTGCCAAAGCCAAGAGCCGCCTGACCTCCTCCTTTCTGACTATGGTCAGTCGCCATTTATGCCGAATTAAGAAGACGATCAACGGAAAGAGCAAGCACGTCACAATGACCAGGCTCTGAAACCCTAGACCCCCAACGACAAGCATTTATTCATCTGCTATGAAACACATCACAAAGCACCTAACCTTACTTTCCAAACGTCGCCGAACAACATAGATCCAGAGACTAAGTTCATTGTGAAGCCAGGGACAGCGACGGCGCTGCTTACCGACGCCTCCAGAAATCAAATCAAATCAAAGAATTAAAAAAAGGGAAAAAAAAAACTCTGCGATTAATCGTACGAACAGATAAGATGGAAACCAGATGGAAGAGCAATCCAGTGATTGAAGGTTTTGCTCGATTAATCGTTCAAACCAGGCAGCTTTGAACCAAAAGAAAAGTAGTCCGTTGAAGACCAGAAAATGTACCGGTTTTCTTGTGGAAAGAGGAAAGCAAGAAGAATTACCTGCCAAAAAGTAGAACAATTAGAGGGAATAAAAAGCTAGGGAAATAAAATAATAATAAAAATTAGTTTGCCCCAAATTTTTATTCCTTTAAATAACATTATAATATAATTCACATTATTTTAATAGAATCAAGGAAAAATGACAAACTAATTATCGTACTTTGTAATAATGGTAAGTTAACCATTAAACTATTTTTACTAACAAATTAATCACTAAATTATAAAAAAAAGTCTCCGTTAACATCGCTATCATGTTTGCTATTAAAAACTTTGATTTTGATCTGGGTCGGCTTGACGACGAATCACAACAGCTTGATAACTATTCGTAGCAGCTTGGTAAGGAGGAGATTTCTTTCTTTCACCTAGTCTGACGGGAGATTTTTTGCAGATTGATAATTCTTTCAATTTTCAATGGTTTTGGACGCTTGAGGACTCGTTTTCTATCGTCTTTTCGCGATACACTGGTATGAAACATCTGTTTTGTCATTCGTTGCTTATTAGAGCAGATTCGGGTAAGAAAACTTGCTAACCTTCATGGTTTTGAATTATGTAAGGGAAATTGGAGGACTTAGAAGCATTTTTAGGCCTCGAAAGTGGGACAAACTATCAACAAATAGATCTCAAAAAGTTATACGAAATAAATAAAAAATCGTCCAAATCGGTCGACTGAGCATAAAGTTATGGCTTTCCAAAGTTTTTTGAGTAAATGATATCATTTTTTTTCTTGCCCGAATCTACTATGATATGCACTGAATAACAAAACATATCTCTCCTACCTGTGCATCGTGAAAAAACGAAGGAAAACGAGTCCTCAAGCGTCTAAAAGCCGTTGAAAATTGAGAGAATTATTGATCTGTAAAGATTCACCGTCGCAATAGGTGAAAGAAACAAATTTTTTTCTTATCAATCAGATGTGGATCGTGGTCAAGTCGCCGCGATTCGTCGTCAAAGCCATCGCATATCGTCATTAAGCTGCCGCGGATCGTGGTCATTAACGGCAAACATGACATCGATGTTTGCAGTGCGTTTTTTCATAGTTCAATGACTAATTTGCAAGCAAAAAAGGTACAATAATTGGTTTGTCATTAACAATAAAGTACGATGGTTGATTTGTTATTTTCCCTATAAATAAATATATGTTTTTCACATTATTTTTATTTTATATTTATTAATAAAAACCTTTTAATAGAAATGAATATATGTTTCTCTTAAAATATTTTAGGGTAATTGTAAAAAAACTCTTAAACTATTGAATTAGTGACAAACTGATTTTTAAATTATTTTCGTTAACATAACTCTTAAACTATCATCAATTAACAAAATAATCATTTTCATTTAATTTTTCGTTAAAAATCGAGTTTTAGACATCCCGCGTGAACTTCTAGAATGTTTGCAGTGGACGTCCTCACTTAGATGGACGTCCTCACTTAGATGGCTGGTACCTACAAAAGTCGCTTTTATGAAATAAGTTGTATCTCAAACTTTCTAGACGCTCGAGATTCATGTCAAGTTATCCCTCGGACGCTCTCACTTAAACATCGGGCGCTCACGAAGTCCGCGCGCACAACATGTATTGGGACTAGACATCCGTCAATTCTTCAACATGTCGCTGGCTCTGGATTGGGCATTTACGGGTTAACTTCGGGCGTTTGCTACATACGCTCCCTCCCAAAACATGTCTTAGGATTGGGAGTCTGTAAATTTTTCAACATTTTACAGGCTCTAGATTGGGCATCCACAACTTATCTCCGGGCATCCGCAAGTCATCTACGGGCGTCCATGGCTGTTGTACAAAACTTGATTTTTAATGAAAAGTTAGACGATAATGATCATTTTATTAAAAGATGATAATTTATGAGCTGTTTTATTAAAAAATAAATAGTTGATTGGTCAGTTTGACACTGACCTCCGAATATAAGAGTTTTTTTTTAATAATTACCCAAAAATTTAAAATATTCAATAATTTAAACCTACAAAATAATAATTTATATATAATTTAGTTAATTAAGAAATTTCAACTGGAATTATTTTATTGTGTATAAATTTTCTTGCTCTTTTACAACTTTTTTTTCTCTTAGTATTTTTAATTACTTTGAATATAAATTTTTTCTCATAAATTATAAAATTTAAAAAAGAATTATTGAATTAAACATCGAATATCCAACCATAAATTAGGGTGGCGGATCGGTGGGCAAGGTATTTTTGTTGTCACGCATCGGCAAGCGGGAACCCTCAGCTCCAAATATTCGGCCAGATGGACCACGTTGCCGGCCGATGTTCTGTTCTTGTCATCCGGTCCAGTTTTCTACTTTAGATTATAATTATAAATTATATTAATAGTTTTTTTGCCATTTTTAATTGAAAAACCTTTGACGAATATGGTCTCCTAGCCAATGATCTAATATAATAATGTCATAAGTTATTTCTCCGCCCTCGGGAATCATATTGGGCAGTCCCATGCACGGTTGCACGTTTCTAATATTTTAAATAATTAATTAATTAAATAAATAAATTATACTTTTAACCATTTGGAAATTGGATTAAACAAAGGTGGAGAAGTTGGGTGTGGGGAAACATAGTGTTTGATGAGGGTCTAAACACCGACTATGGTTAGCTAATTCGAAAAAATATTAAAATTTTATTTGATGAAACAAAACGAGTAGATCTCGAATAAATTGTTTATAAATATAGCGAGATCGCATACAAAAACGTTTTTTTTCTGGAGAAAAATACTAAGTTTTAATTGAAAAATTGTTGTGCAAATCACCCATTTTAAATTGAAGAATGAGCTTATAGCACAATGCTGCGACAGTAGCAAAAATGTGTGTTTATGGATTGGACGATATGAAAATGAGATTGTCTCGATGAGTAGTACATTGTTTGTCCAAGGAGATAGAGCATGTACAAATTTCAAGTCTAATTTTAATATAATTTAAAGAGAAATTAACAAAACAATTACTGTCTCATTAGGTCAATGATAAGTCAACAATAATTTTGCTAACAATTTAAACACAAAATTATGATAAATGAACGGAGAAAACATCGCTGTTAACTTTCTGAGAACTGACAATGGAAAGAAGCTAATACCCATGAAAAAAAACTTTAAGAATTTGTGATTTCAAAGATTTTCAGTAGAAAAGAGCTAATATTTATGGAGGATCGATTTGAGAAGATATTGTATGAGTTGATTTTAATTTTTTTTTTTTAGTTTTATAATTTAAAAAAATTTGTAAAAGAATGTTAATGTTTTAGATTTCGAATAATTTATAATTGTTTTACTGTCAATGGAAAAATCATAACTTGTCTGTATTTTTCTACGAAGAAGACAATGAATTTGTTTCTTATCAAAGAAAAGATGCAGATGAAATTCGTATTTCCACAGCGGAAAGTCCTCTTTCTTAAGTGGAAAGTCCTCTTTCCTTAGTCTTATTTAAGGACTTACTTTTTGCAGCGGAAAGACAATTTTATGTTGCGGAGAGACAACGTATTTTAACGAAAAACGTAACAATGATGTTTGCTCCGTTCATTTTTCATAGATCAGTGTTTAAGTTGTTAGCAAAAATTATTTAGTGGTTGACTTGTCATTGATTCTATTTTACAGTGGTTGATTTGTTAATTTCCCTAATTTAAATAAATTATTGCATTATTTTATATGTTCATTTTAAATAATGTGATAATATTACAAAATGCAATTCCATTTTTTTCTTCAAAGTGCAACCACGCTGAATATATGGAACCCGTAATAATACTGGGCCTGTGGCCCAATTAGTCACTCTAGTCCTGGTATTATTGGGCCAAGGCCCTGTATAAGTGGTCAGCTAGCGCGCCAAAACTGAAACGACCATTGAAGAGTCGCCATTTTTAGGAAAAGATAATCTTTCGGACGTCAACACTAGGAAAAGTTTATCACTACTCAGCACGAAGATCGACTTCCACTGTTCAGCAATCTAAACAAACAGACAACAAATCATGACAGGAAACCTGAGGTGCGTGATCGTGGCCGTCGATGGCAGCGAGGAGAGTATGAGCGCCTTGAAATGGGCGCTCGACAACCTGAAGCTCCGATCTTCTACTCATGACTCACTTGACGGCACCTTCGTCGTTCTTCATGTTCAATCCCCACCCTCCATCTCCGCCGGTCTCAGTCCCGCTGCTATACCATTTGGTGGACCAAGTTCAGTTCGTCTCTTTCTCTAGCTGTCTGATCTTTCGTTTATGACCAATTTTCGATTGAATATGAAATCGATGTGTGTAGGTGATGTGGAGGTCCCTGCATTCACTGCAGCTATTGAAGCGCACCAAAAAAGGATCACCGAGGCGATTCTAGGTCATGCTTCGGATATTTGTTCTTCTTACGACGTAAGATTTTTATCCAGTGTTTTGTTTATAATTTCCTGGTGCTAATGTTAATAGATATGTCGGTTCAAAATCATCTACTAAACTATCATTTATTGATTAGTTAGAGTTGTATATAGCGTTGGAACTTGCGAGGTTGGTCCTTTCAAAGGAGTATAACTAGTGAAATCTGAGAAAATTTAAGCTCGATTAGATGTCAAATCAGCAGATTTTAAATTTACTAGTCTCGTAAAAAAAATTAATCTTACTTCTTTGATGTTCGCAGATTAGGGTAAGAACTCAGGTAGTAATTGGGGATCCAAAAGAGAAGATCTGTGAAGTTGTTGAGACTTCGCATGCTGATCTGCTCGTAATGGGATGTCGTGCTTTTGGCCCTATCAAAAGGTAAATACTTTAGCCATATGGTGCAGAAACTAGAAGTCATTAATATTATGTCATTGTGGCGTGTAGAAAAATGATTTTCTTTTTTTTTTTCTTTCTTTTATATGTAGATCATGTGGGAAGCTTTAATTGGTATTGATTTTGGTTTTCCACTCACTTAATGTCTAGAAACTGTCTGTCATATTATTCAGTCTCACTTACTTATTCGACTTTTCAAACTGGATATTCTCCCTCTGCGTTGAGTTTGGACATTCCAAATAGATGTTTTATTTTTTGTTACACACTTCTGTTTGTAGGAGAATTGGAGCTCTAGACTTTTTCGATTGAGTAGAGACATTGCTGTAAATTTAGTTGCCCAATAAGGTGAAATGACTAAGGCAGTGTCTTAGCGTTAGGATTGTTACATACTCTGAATTTGGGTAGGGTGGGGATATTTGGTAGAGAAGAAACGTAAATTAGGCTTGATTAGCTTCTTTGGGAAGTTTTGATCATCATCTAAGTATTTCTCAAAAAAAGTTATTTTGCTTGAAGTAGACATTCTAATGTACGGATGAGAGACTTTTTCAATCATGACTTCATAATACTTCTTCCTCACTGTTCTCTTTCTTTTTACACAATTGCTAGGATTAATGTGAAGAAATTCTTTAAGTTATAGCTTGCAAATTTCTCTCCCCTATTGCCTCCTAAAAGAACGATATTTTGGAGATTTTACTTCGTGCATTATTCTCTCCCTTTATAATTTCACACTTATCACGGTGTGGCATTAGAAAGTTCTGGTTAGATCTTTGACATACAAGATCTCTGGTGCATATTTTATCATGACTGGAAAATATTAGAAGAAAAGTATCATTAGTACTTTTCTAGTATTTGTATAACTAGTCATTTGTGGACAGGATGTTTCTGGGAAGTGTGAGCAACTATTGCACAAACCATGCATTGTGCCCTGTCATTATAGTCAAAGGTGAAAGAGCTGATCAGCAGTAACAGGTTGGCTTTCTTGGTGCTCTTTGAGAAGGTATTTTGGCAGTATTTGTTGTTGAGCTTTATCTTTTTCATCTCTCTCATGCTTGCCATGGCAGTGCGTGTTTTTAAAAAATGTCTAATGTCCTGCTCATCTAATTTTACTTTCATTCAAATTTTTATTTGAATCTTGATCTTGTTTATCGCAAAGGATCTTACACTCTAGTATATGGTTAACTTGTTTTTTGGCACTTTTTGGTTCCTCCCCGTCTTCGTGCTTCAATAGTTAGCATGCATCTGGTTATTTTTTTGGCGGGTGTGACACTTTGTTTAGCAACCAAACTTTTCTCTTTATTATTAAATTTATGAAAGTACATTGCGACACAAAATCACTGCAAATACAGCATTTACTGCAATTGATTGATATTTTGGAAAATGAATGTTAGACGTTGAAGATTGCGAAGTTGGGTACTATCGATATATCACACTGGGAAAAAGGTGCTTTAATATGTAAGAACTAGATTAGTGCTGGTGAAGAATGTCTTGCCGAGATAACGAAGTGGATAACCTTTAAAAAAACAAATGGTGGAATGTTAGAAAGAGTTGTACTTGCTGTGAAATGTTTTACTTCAATATTATGAAGTGTTTCATTTTAAGATTAAGATATAACAAATCACGCTTCTGGGCAGCTAGCAATACAGTGTTTTTTCAGGCAGTTCAACATTATCTAGAAAACTTCCAGCTGTTCTTAGTTCATTGAAGCTCAAGTGTTTCCTAATTAACGAACTTTTTTTCTTGCTTAATTATATGGTTGCCATGGTCTGGAACAAAACCTTCTTATCCTTATTTTTATGCAGGATTATTATTTTACTTTGTTGGTTTTCTGGTCTTAAGATGTGTTAATGACTCTTTTAACTGTACAGGCATCTCATCTCTTAACATGGGGGAGATCAAATTGTGGTCATGGTGATTACGATCCCTTGTAACTTTGAGTGCCTTTAAGATTCGTGAATGATTTTCCACTTTTTTTGAATGAAGAAGGGAAGCTGTAGTTTGATGCCAACACTTAGTTAAGTCATCGGCTCATAGCCCTTTCTTTTCTGGAAGCCAGCTCATAGTTGTGCTACGGGTTTGTGCTCTTACTCTGTAAAGTAAAATAAAATAAACTGTTGTATGAAGCCTATATCATATTTGTTTGTTTGTTCCTTTGTTCGTTTGTTTTTTCATTTTTGGGTTTTGTTCTATGGAATAATAAGGAGATATTACGATAGCTGGAGTTAGCTAGAGTTGTTGGAGTTAGCCGAAGTTAGTTGGTTATGATGTACTGGAATTAGTCAGATTTTATTCTTACCCTTTTTCTGTTTTCCTAGTCATTAGAATAAAAGAAGCTCCATATATACATAAAGAGCTTGCTTCTAGTATGTAACAATAAAGTTTTCAGTTTAATGAGAAATTCTTCTTCTTGAACTTTTATTATGGTAGCAGAGCACTTTTGCTCTCATGTTTTTTCGATGACTCGAAGTAAAATTTCTATCAAAGCAACTCCTGCAGGACCATCAACTAGATATCTTCGTGCTGTTGAATCTTCTCCTATAGTGAAATCGTCTTCTGCAAATTCTTCTATTGGAAATTCTTCGGAATCATGTTCCTCACACTCTACCTCAAGGTCAGTGATGGATGATTGAGGAAATCCTTATTTCTTACATAATTATGTTCATCCTGGTTTAATACTAGTTTCACACTCTTTTCACGGACCAAATTAGAGGCGTGCAATGATAATGACACTGAATGCAAAGAACAAAATTGCATTTGTTGATGGTACGATTAATCAACCTTTTCCTTCGATATTAAATTCAATAATTGGACATGATGCAATAGCATGTGATGTCTTAGATTCTTAATTAAGTAAATGAGGAAATAATAGACAGTTTATTGTACTTTGATTATGCAAAAGTCGTTTGGAATTATCTTGCTAAAAGATTTCAACAGAGTAATAGACCTAGAACCTATCAACTTCATAAAATGCTTGCTTCTTTATCTCAAGAATCCATGGATATAAGTGCTTACGACACTTATATTAAAATTTTTTGGGATGAATTGCAAGAATTCAAACTAATTCCAAACTGTACATGTAGAGATATGAAACCTCTAATTTCTTATAAACAGCAGAAATATGTGATGCAATTTTTAATGGGAGTGAATGACTCCTATTCTCAAATACGAGCCCATATATTGATGGTGAAACCTTTACCGACAATTGGAAAAGTGTTTTCTTTAGTTATTCAATAAGAAAGACAGAGAGTGGAGCTTGTATTTCCCATGACCTATGACTTTTAATTCTTCTGCACCTTCAACATCATTTTATAAACACTTTGTTCACGCAGTTCGGCAACTCTGGTGTATGTCTGCGCTCTAAGCTTCCCACTTGTAGATCTTTAATCGTCCAACCTCCTCGGTTGGTGATGATTCACTTAATGGGTGTCAATCAAACATTTACAGACTATTTTCGGGGGGTTACCCTCTGGGTTGATTTTCTCTGGCGTCAATCTAGCCTTTGACTATTCTCAGGGCGTCACTCTTTCAGTTCGAGTACAAATGGAAATTGAAAGTTACAAACAATAACCTAACTCTCCCAAATATATAAAACTCAAGTTATGGACTAGGGAGAGTTAGGGTTGACGCTCAAATACTGATTTGAAATTGAGTATAAAAATTGGTTGGGCTTTGCCTTAATTTCCGGTTAGTTGCATTGAGTTTCGAAGAGTCTTATATTTATAGACTTTGCATTAGCGGTCGACCATTTCATTTTTGGTCGATCGCATCCGACCATTGGATGTTACCGTTGGGGTTTTGGTCCTCCAATTTTCGCACGAGTCTGCCAAATTAGTCAACCACTTTATTATTGGTCGATCACTTCTTTGTTGCTCAGGACTTTCGGTCGATTATCAACTCAGCTCCTAGATCGCCCGCCCAACAGCATCTTCGACCACAAATTTGAGGTGCAATCTGTAATATATTGCATTCGATCATTTTCTTTCTGCTCGATTGCTTCATTGGTCAATCAGTTCCAATTTGGTCGACTCCTTCTTCATTTAACCAGGATGAAGGGTTGTAATGGTAGAAGGGTTGATAATATGAGTCCTGAATTATTGATTTGGTTTGCTCGTTTGACCTACTTGTGTGTGATTATTTACTCTGTATTTACTGTGATTAAGATATTACAGGACTACTCTAAAAGTTGATTATGTGGTTCGTAATTTGTTCTGCTTGTGTTTTTCAGAGACTCTAACTTTTAGGACATTATAAAGCAGGAGAGGATGAACACAGATGGAAAGGGAAACTAGCGGATAGCCTGCATTGGAAAACTCAAAAGAGGGTAAATTATTTATGCCTAATTATTTATATAATCTGTCTTCTTGCGAACAAGAGATTGCCAGAGAATACCAGACCAAGCACGGTGAGGGAGCGGCATAGAAACATGGACATGGTCATTATATTTTTACAGTTGGATGACCAGGGTCGGGAACGGGTTCCCAGCCCCAAGTTCGGGCCAGGTCTTATCCGGTGAGTGGCGAGCAGACCCATTTTTTATAACCAATGAGGCAGTCTTTTATTTTTTGATTTAGTGTAACGTGCGGAAGGAAAAACTAATGGTTTCTTGCAGTCCAGCTCATTGCCCGACGTGGAAGTCGGTCCGAGAGTCCAAGGCCAATAGACCCGACAACAAGCTATCTAATTTAGGTTGGGTTCGGTCGCGCCCGAGCTTTGGTAAACCCTAAGGCCGATTGGGGCTGACCTAAGTCGTGTTTCAACTGGCTGCTCTGTCGACGATGCTTGATTGGACATGCTGTGTTTTGTTGCCTTGACTCATATTACGTGGATTAATTAAATAATAAAAGATTATTGAGAAAAGAATATATCAATGTAATACTATGTTTACCTTAAAATTAACGCTGATAACGTTAATTTTTGAACTATAAAATTATATGCAATTAAACCTTACGTCATATACCGTATAAGTTAAAAGACTACAAGATTGACGCATGTTGTATTAAATACTAATTTTTCGCTCCATTTGTTATCACTTTCATTAATTAAAAATGATTAAGAATAATCACTTTGTTTAATTATGGAGCTGAAGAAATCAATATCCAAAAGACTAAACATAAGATCCTTTATTTTGTTGTTTAAATTTAGGAAAAATGACAAACTAATTTTCATACTTTAGGATCAATGACAAGTCAATCATTAAATTTTTTTTATTAACAAATTAATTACTAAACTATGAAAAATTGTCGCCACAAATATCGCCGTTAACTTTCTGAAAATCGCACTGAAAAAGTACAAATACCTATGGAAAAAATGAAAAGAATCAGTGATTTTAGAAAAGACTTTCAATGAAAAAAAGTTAATATCTATGGATAATTGATTTAAAAATTTTTAGATTTTTTAAAAGAATGGATTTAAAAGATTTATAGTTTTTTTAACTTAGAAGATTTTGTAAAAGAATGTTAATATTTTAGTTTTCAGATGATTTAGAATTATTTTACAGTCTATGAGAGAATCAATGTTTCTTTGTGTTGTCTCTGTTTTTCTACAAAAAAGACAATAAATAGCATGACGATCTAACAATTTAACCTCTGAATTATGACGATCCTCTGCCGATCAACAACGATCCTTTGCAAATTAACAAATTAATCTCTTACCTATGATGATCTGCTGCAGACGGACGATGATCTGCCGCAAAAAACATAACCGTGGCGTTTATTCCATCAAATTTTTGTAGTTCAGTGATTAATTTGTCAACAAAAAAAAAAAAGGTTTGGTGATTAAATTGTTTTGGAAAGTAGGATAGTTTTTGTTTGTCATTTTTTTCTTAAATTCACTCAATCGAGAGAGATGAGTCTGACAACTTTGTTGGGTTCTGGTTTCTTGAAGTGGGTGAAGCTCAAGTGTGTCTGGTAATGGCATTGTTCTGTTTTTTGTAATTTAAGAGGTTAATGTTTCTTTGTCAACCATAGAATATATTCTTTATATTTTAATATATTTAAATAAATAAATAAAAAGATGCCAAATTCTTCACCTCCCCTCCCTTGGATGTAATCATTACATTATTGCTCTCCTCGTTTGGAGCCTGGCAGCGAACAACTCCATTTTGCTAACAAATATTAGATCTTAAACTATTTTAAATAAAAATTAACTTTAAGATCATATTATATTAAAACAAATAATTAAATTTATCTAAACATTCACATTTTATATTAAGCAAATTTATCTTCGATCAATGAATTAAAGAAAAGAGAGATGGATGATGATATAGTTACGGGTATTTAACAAAAAAAAAAAATCCTTAGGACCATTATAGTTACAACCGCCGTTCTCCGAAGCTTCGGTCGACGGCTCCCCTATCATCAGGTCACGAATTTCCTTGACCTTCCGGCACTGGGCAGGCATCAACCCCCATACATGGTCTTACGACTTTGTGGAGACCTATGCTTTTGGTAAAAAGTCGTGAGATTAATAACAAGTCAAATATTAAATTAACTCATTAATAAATAAAATATTAAAATGTAAAAAATGAATAATGCAAATCTTACACTATACGCGCCAACATGAAGACATCTACACTTTAATTATCGATTTGTTAAAAAAACATATCATGGATGTTTGCGTGAATCTGTAGACATTCGTACTTTAATTAGCAGATGTCTGCAGATTGGTGCGAACAACGCAGATATCTCATGTTTTTTAACGAAAACTGTAAGTGAAAGATTTGCTTTATTTATTTTCATATTTTAAAATTTTATTTATTAATAAAATTAATTTAAAGGTTTTTTTTTATTTGATATTTTTATTTGTTAGTAAAATTAATTTAAATTTATGATATTTTTTGGGTTAATTAGTAATTACGGTATAGTTAGTCAACATGAAGTATAAATGGCGTCAATTTAGTGAACAAAGCCAAGAGCTGGTTTGACTGGGGCCCACTCTGACGGGTAAGTCTTATTTGGGTGGCTAACGTGGAGGGAGGAGCTATCTAGCCCAGCGCATGCGCATTCCTTTCCTTTTCCTACTCTCTTCTCCATCTTCTTCCTCCTATAAATACTTCAGAACCCATCTCTTCCTCCCAACCCCAAACCAGAAAATACTCCAGTTTCTTGTCTCAGAAGCTGACTGCTCCTCCCATCTCAATTGATTCGTGATTTAAATTCATTCTTCTTTCCGAAAATCTTTTTTTTTAATCAGATTAGTGTTATTCTGTTCATTCAATTTTGCAGAAAATTGTTTTTGATTCTTCAACACAGTGATACGTTAGTTAAGTTAAGAAAGATGGGTGTCAAAGGCTTCGTTGAAGGTGGCATTGCTTCCATCATAGCAGGCTGCTCTACTCATCCTCTCGATCTGATCAAAGTTCGAATGCAACTCCAGGGTGAGAAAGCCCCCATTCCTAACAGTCAATCGCTTCACAATCTTCGCCCAGCCTTCACTGCTTTCGACTCTGCCTCTGCGACAACGGTTGCTCCGGAGAGTAGCCTTCATCTTTCTCCTCCTAAACCGCAGAGGATGGGGCCCATCTCTGTCGGAGTACGAATCGTTCAAACGGAAGGCGTTGCCGCGTTATTCTCCGGCGTCTCTGCGACCGTTCTTCGGCAAACTCTGTACTCAACCACTCGGATGGGTCTTTACGATGTGCTTAAGCAAAAGTGGTCGGATCCGAGTTCGGGTAACATGCCTCTGGTCCTAAAAGTCGCGGCTGGGCTAATAGCAGGGGGAATCGGCGCAGCCGTGGGAAACCCAGCCGACGTCGCAATGGTACGCATGCAAGCCGATGGTCGACTGCCGGTGGCTCAGCGCCGCAACTACACGAGCGTGTTCGACGCTATCTCGCGGATGTCTAGGCAAGAGGGTATTACCAGCCTGTGGCGCGGGTCGTCTCTCACTGTGAACCGTGCAATGATCGTGACGGCGTCACAGCTGGCGTCGTACGATCAAATAAAGGAGGTGATATTAGAGAAAGGGGTGATGAGCGACGGGCTGGGGACCCATGTGACGGCGAGTTTCGCTGCGGGGTTTGTGGCGGCGGTGGCATCGAACCCGGTGGACGTGATAAAGACAAGGGTAATGAATATGAAAGTGGGGCAGGGAGAGGTTCCCCCCTACAGTGGGGCCCTTGACTGTGCAATGAAGACTGTCAAGGCCGAGGGTCCAATGGCGCTTTACAAAGGCTTTATTCCCACCATTTCTAGGCAAGGTCCTTTCACTGTTGTTTTGTTCGTTACCCTTGAGCAGGTGAGGAAGGTTCTCAAAGATTTCTAGTTTCTGACATTTTGATGATGACGACGAAAACGAGGATGTTTCTTTGATAATCGAAATCAATACTGGGTCTTTGACCTGGACAATGCTTTCCCATGTTTTTTGGAGCTTGAATCAATACCAGGTCTTTGACCTCCACGAAGTCCTTTGTCACAGGTATCCTTTCTTGTCTCACGCCTAACTTTGGTGGAGTTCTTAGACCTTCCATCAAATTCGCCCTATACATAAGTGGTACGACTACCACCTCAGCCTGAATGAAGAACTTTGATCCTATGATGAAATCAAAATTTACAAGAATCATCTCTCATGAATGCACAATGTTGATCTCAATCATCGCACCTTTTGATATTTTCGACAACAGGCTGAGAAGCTCTTATCCGATGGACCTCTCCTCAAGTCTTTTGTACGGTTAGTCTCATCTCCAACCACCTCAATTGTGAGATGAGATGATGTCATGTGTCTAACATTGCACCTAGCCTATTCACTTGTACATCAATAATCATCAAGCCTTGATACAAGTTGTTGCTCCTCGTTGTAGTGTTTTGGTTCAAAACTTAGTGAGTGTTCGTATGTATCATGTGCCACATTCAATTATGCAGGAGATTGTGCTTCTTGGTTAATAGGAGTACAACTAATTTTCATAGTTTAATTAGTGGATTATGTGACTATGACTAATGAATCTTTAGTTTTATTTAAGATATAGTCTTTCCGGGAGAGAGAAGAGTGCAGAGTGAGTTAGGGTTAGAGAGAGTTTTCTTCTTTCTAACACTCATCACATTGAACAACTAAAAGAGGTTCAATCTCGGGTTGGCACATTCAGCTTCACAGATCCAAACTCTCTTGTATTTTGATGGCAACTAGCTTCTCATGCATGGGGCACTTTGCATTTAAAATTAAAATGTTAATCATGATACTTCATTATACATAGGAGGATATTGGAAGTTATACATTAATCAAGGAGAAGTTTGTGTGAGTTTATTAGAAATGGTTTTACCCCACTGAATTGTGAAATCAATGATAAGTCAATCATTAAATAATTTTTGCTAATAAATAAAACATTCAACTATGAAAAATGAACGACGTAAATATCGTTGTTAAGCTTTTGAAAGAAACATTACTGCGAAAACGATGGCGAAATATTAGCGCTCTGTAATTCTAATTCTACTTCAGTTTTATGCTAAAATCACAATAATTAAAGCAATTTTACTGCAAAAATAATACTGAAAGCTCATAAATACTTAACAAAAAGCAGAAAACAATTCCCAGGTGTTCGATTTTCTGAACATCTTCCGGTGGCTCATCCCTACTCTCGATTTTATCTGTCTAGTTATTATCACAATCTTCTTTTTTCTCTTTCTGGTCCGTCATCGTTATCGTTAAGTTCTAATCACCAATGACTCACTTTTTGCAGAGGAAAGTAATCTTCCGTAACTTTTCGCTACGAAAAGTAATCGTTAGGCAGCAGAATGCTTTCTTTCCGCTGTAGAACGTTGTCTTTCCGCAACGGGAAATAATATTTCTTGAATCTTGTTTTAAGGATTTATTTTCCAAATTGAAAGAAAACATTTTTTAATGGAACGTGACAATAATATTTACTCAATTCATTTATAATAGTTGAATATTTTATTTAGTAGTAAAAATTATTTAGGGGTTGATTTGTCTTTAAAACTATAATTAATAATTGTTTGGATAATTTCAATTTTTCTTATTTCAACTAACAAATAATACATGGTAAAAGACATTGTCGACATGTCGTTTATATTCTAAGGAGCACCGACATCTAGACGGAGAAGGCGAAGTGACCTAGCCTATGAACAGACGGCTCTGCGTTGAAGAGTATCGTGCAGACAAGCGAAAAATAACATAAAAGCAAGAAACCCCATGTTGCCTCATGGTTCAAGGCTCCAAGCCAATTCCATTCCAATTCTAATTCGTTGATCGTCCAAACTCTGAACCTAAAATATGGGGCTCGGTTTGTAATTCATGAACCATAATATGAAGATGGCGATTCCTAGGTTTTAAGAGAATCGAGGAAAGCTTGTTGACTCTTTGTTTATCGGTGCCAATTGAAAGCAATCATCGGGCATGGACGCGGAGGTGTTGAAATCGAAGCTTTCCGATTGCACCGGCTGCAATCGGAAAGAGAATTTGGAGAATTCGGAGAATGATCAGGTCCGCGTGAAACGGAAAACCTTGCAGGCTGTGCTCGAGAAGTGTCAGAGAGCTCTGGAATTAATTAATACTACCAATTGCGTTGATGAAGATGACGAAAACAAAGTTGAGTGCGACGATGACCAGCGAGGTGATGGTTCGGGGCGTCTGCGTGGAGAAAGAGAAGTCGATGAGGTATGATTTTTCGTATTATGCTGGTGGATTTTAGGTATGAACCGGGAAATTAAGCTGTATTTTTTTTTTTTTGAAATTTGTTTACCTCGTTATATAATCGGTTGCCGAGAATAGTGTGGCACAGGAAAGGGGATCTTCATACAGTTCCGTTTTACTTCCATCTGGTGGAATTATAATTAAACCTGTTCGGATTGTGGATGTGGTGTGGTGTGGTGGATTTTCTTTGGTTTTCGTGTGAAGGCAGTGAATGATAGAAACTTGGGAATGGAATTCTTGTAGTGAAGGACATTTTAACTTTCTCTCAATTTTATTCTTCTCAATTATAGCATGACGGCGCTGGTAACCTTCCTGGTTGGGTGCTTTGTGATAAATGAAACTTGATAGCCATTCTTATTGACGATATAAATAGGAAGTGGTAGATTGTCTTATGATGTGTTGTTCTTTTAACTTTGTGTAGGATTTTATAGATTTATTAGAGAATGACATGTTTTTCCTTTTCAAATAATTAGAAATTGTAACTGGACGCATTCTCTCGCAGTTATGTGATCTTCTAAAATCCAAGGTTGAATGTCCAGAATTTCTTGACAAGATAGAGGGTGCTCAAGCCTCATTGCCACAGAATATATCTGGTATGGTTGTGATCAAGTTTGAAGAAGAATTAGAGTCTCGTAATAATTTCGGTATTAGTACCAAAGACTGAAAATTTCTATTTTTAAAGTCTAGGCTTCATATTTTTTGGTTGTAAATAACACTATAGTTCTCTTTAATGATTGACGGCGGAAAATTTTATGGCAGAAGAAGGTAGTTCTTGGGATGTAATCAGTGACATTGATCTTTGGGAAAGTACGGATATTGATGTGGATCAAGAAGATTTTGTCATTGTTAAGCAAGAGGATATAGTAGAGGGAATTGCTTGCTTCATGGCAGCTTACTTGTTATCACTAAAAGAGACCAAAGTATGTTAATGTTCTATGTCTCTCACTCTCTCTCTCTCTCTCTCTCTCTCTCTCTCCCCTTCCTCCCTCCCTCCCTCTTCTATATACACAGGTAAATTTTTGTAAGCCAAATTTTTGGGTGGCTCCTCAGAACTAAGCATCACAATGAATGCATGTGCATTTATAGTATCTTCAGGTCAATATGCTCTTGTATAATTGTGGAGTCATTTAATGTTTGTTTCAAGCTATGGGACACATATACACGTGCATATCTGTAGATATCAACATGGTCTTGTGAATATAAGTTTTTCCATTTTATAATTCAGCAACCCTTGTGCTATGATGAAAAGGTGTGTAGTTGCTTCTGCTGGCTTACTGCTACATAAACCACCATAATAAGAATTTTGATGTTTAATAAATGGAGTTTTCCTTTTTGCAATCACAGTTTGCATAAGGACGGGATTATTTTGCTTTGTGAATGAACTAACAATAAGGTTCTTAATTGTTTCTTGTTTGTCTTACAGGAACTGACTCCTAACCAACTTCAAGAAGGTTCATTTTTATTGTTTATTTAAATTTCCTTACAATTTCATCATATTCATCAAGTTCTAAAAGAAATCTTTCCAAGCATGATTTATGCTCCTAACAACTCCCCCCTTCTTGAAACCTTATTCAGCTCTCAGCAAGACTTTCTCAGTAAAAAAGAAAAAAGGGAAACTTCGGAAGGCATGGGATGGAAGCAAAGTCATTTATAATGTAGCTTCGTGGGGTGCCACTGCTATTGGGTACGTTATTCTTCTGAAGGAGTTGTTTGAGTTGTTTTCACTAATGCTTTTAGATTTCCCTTGTTCATTCAATTTATGATGTTTCTTGTCTTTTAGTAGCCCTGAAATTGCATAGTGTTTCTTCATGGTTTTTTTCCCTTGCCATTTCTAGCATTCTTCCTCTCCAATTGGTGTTTATCTTCTTTATGTGCAGTACTTTTTTCAATATATTTGTAGACAGTAATAAAAGTGAAAAATCAAGAGAAGTAGTATGTCACTAAACATGTGTTTTAACTGAACTTGTATAACTATTTGTCATACTGTGCATGGGGAACCATAGAGATAAAAATGTTACGTTGAATTTGAAAGTACATTTCTTTCTTTCTTTTCTTTTTTGAAACAAATGGAATAGCAAAAACATAATACCTCTGTGCCACATTTTGATGCTGCTATCAACTACACAGTGGGATTATTACATTTAGTCAGGATTACGACATTGATAGATTTTCGGGTATTGTCAAAATGGAGGTGTTGTATGACGTTTGAATGAATTGTCAAAAAGGAGGTGTATGTACGCATGTATAATGTCTGTGTGCAATATTGAAAATTGACATTCCTCTTCATTACTCGATTGTTGCAGGATATATCAAAATCCTGTAATCATAAGGGTAGCCACAAATGCTTTCTGGACATCTTGCCATGTGATTTCAAAGCTTCTCTAATGGATTGTATTTACCTGGTGAAGATTGGTTGGATTTATTGTTAAATTGATACTTTGCTGCTTTGGTACTCGCTCCCTGTGGATTAGATCCATTATTTCCCGGACTCTTGATTGATGCTGTAAATATTTCTGCCTCTGAATGCTATTCATTTTCATTCTTGTGTCAAGTTTTCTCCAATTGATTGTTTTTCGTGATTGTGTAAAAAAGCCTGTGTTAGTGGCGATATCCAGTGAGGATATGTGCTAATATCATGCCCCATAAATTTGCATCTTGCTAATTTTTTACACCCTCATAAATTGTTTAACCTGCCTCAAAAAGATTTTAGTTAATTTTGGAAAATACCATTTTCGCAATGGGTACTTTCCTTCTGTTGAGGAAAGAAAAGTCCTTGGGATAATAGTGAAAATGTAAGTAATTGTCTACAACTATTTAATGTACGGGTCTGTTGCAAAAGAATGACTTATAGATATATATATATATATATTTTAATCTCTATGCAGTTATTAAAGTGTAGATATTTAATTTCACGTGCCCGTGAAAATGTTGGTGTCCGTAATTTAATGGATGCGCTTAAATACTAATAATATCTGTATTTTTATATAAATAATTTGTTTTACAGATATCATTAACTTAATTGGAACAGAGCTTATTTAAGTACTAAATTTGTAGCTCGTTTTTTTATCTTATCAACTACGTGGTTGCCCGACAAAGCACAAGGATCTCCCGCGAGGAGAGGAGGGAGACCGACCGGCTCAAACCTCGGTCAATCCAAAACCAGCGACGTTTGCTCTTGCAAACTCTCTCTCTCTCTCTCTCTCTCTCTCGGAAGAACAGGATGTGGGATGACTGGGACGACTATGAATGGAACTCCAACGAACAACAAGAAGCCGACCAGGATTTCAACATTAATTTCGATTTCTTCTCTGCCATAGCCAAACCCAAGGTAGTTGACGACAAACATTGAGCCATATTTGATTTCTGACTCCGCCGGCCAATAAATTGGGGTTTGGGTTTTTTCGGGTGTGCTCGGAGGGTTTATGAATTTGTTTTTTTCTTTTTTAATTTGCCCGCGTAGGATTATTACAAAATTCTGGAGGTGGATTATGATGCTACGGACGAAGCTATTCGATCCAATTACATTCGACTATCTCTGGTTTGGTTTTCTCTTATTTTTTCCAGTTCTTTCTAGTAAATGGAGTTTGTTTTTCAGTGCATTTTCTGGGTGATTTTAAGAGGAGAGTGGTTTTCCCTGTAGAAATGGCATCCGGATAAGAAAAAAGACGACGAATGTTCTACTTCTAGATTCCAGGAAATAAACGAGGCGTATCAAGGTCAGTCAGCAATAACTTTTCTATTCATAATTTGCTTTCACCTTGTTTCACTAGGTTTTGTGTTTATTCTGCTTCAGCTTATGGAGGTTATTGTTGCTTTACTAAGTTTTCCCCCTCTATATATGAGAAGTAAATGTAACCATTTGTGAGATGGTAACAGCAAGGGAGAAATTTCTTCATATCCTGCCCCTTGAATTGTATAAGTGAGAGTTGCAGAGTCCGATGTTGATCGCCTATTGTTGAAACTCTAGGTTTACCGTGAGTGGTGAAACCCTTGGCCTTGAAGAAAGGTCCCGAGGTTCTGATCCCATGTGAGACCAAAAACTTGGTGTCATGCCCTGGTAGTGATGCCAGCTGCTTAATCTAAATTCGTGTAGAGAAACTTACGAGGGTACGGACGTTACACAAGTTCGGATAGACTAATTGAACACCCAATGTAAAACAAAATGCTTATGTTGAGTTAAAGAATCCTTCTTGGTGAACATGCTAATAGACTTGATTATCTGTTGGGTGCAAAAAAAATTTCATATTTGTTTGATGATAAATAGTCTTGACATGCATGGAAAACTGTATATTGTTAGTTGATAGATGGGATCTCTGCAGCCTTCTTATCACTCTTGCATATTTTCTTGAGTTAGAAAATGTTCAATTCTTTTCATGCACAGACTGCACATGATGTTCCAGGGTAACATCATTTGTGCCTGCCTTTTCATTTAACTCGGCATTATTATCGTTGAGTGGAGGTTTTTATTTGAACGTTGTGAAAGAAAGAACTACCATTTCCCTAAACTAGTTACATGGAAAAGGAAAAGGAAAAGGAAAAGGAGGGATAAGCTGTAGTACCCAAAAAGGTGGGTGCTATACTGCCACATCGACTTGGGAAAAGTGAAATGCATGAGATATAAGTGGGTGCCCATCCATACCAAGTGGACGCATGTTGGGCTAGTGGTATGGGACGCTGGCCCAAGGACAAATCTGTGAGGGTCGAAATGCACTCAAAACGGACAATATTTGCTTGGGCTGAATGGTTATCTCACTTATATCTCATGCATTTCACTTTTCCCAAGTCGACATGAGATGCAACATTCACCCTTTTGGGGTGTTACATAAGCGGGGGCGGAAATCATGTTTTGTCAGGGGTGGTAATTAGAGCCCATAAGAATAAATAGGCAAAAAATGAGGAATAGGATGGTATCAAAATTTTCAGATATATGATGATATATCAATTAGAAAATGCCCAATTCTTTTCATCCATGAATTTCGGAAGAATGCTTTTGTTATCTGATGTACCCATTGGAGGATGGAACATGAACAATATTTGTTAATCTACTAGGAGTTAGTGACTGTAATCCAAGATGATCTCCTATACGTCCTGATAGCATAGGAAGATCACCGTTTGAGGTGATAAGAAAGTGACTAACCGTGTTTCGCCTGTTAACATTCGAGAAGATTCCACTAACATAGAGCAAGAAAATGTATATTTTTCCTCGAGCACACTTCGAGAGTTATTGTTATATAACGCATAACTCGACATTCTAGTACTGTTCTTAAAGTCATCGAAAATGTGCAAATGACTAGTGATGAGTTATATAGAAGTCTGACAAAAGTAGAGAGTTGATTTTGCTGTTTGATTATTTTCCATGCCATAATTTGCCCATGCTCTGGTCTGTCTGAGTAGGCCGTGCATCTCGATTTTAAGATGTCTGGTTGAGTTATATGCATTGGTAAAATTTTCTTCCAAGATTCTTCGACGAAAATTATACGATCATGGAACAGTTGATGTTGTTTATACGAGAAGATAAGTTTTTAATGACATTGCAATCCTTCAAACAGTTTTGAGCGATCCCGTCAAGAGACGAGAGTACGACGAGAAAGGGATGCTTTACGTCTACGATTACAACATAGTCGTAAGAACAAATCCAACCATTTTTTTGAATCTGTTCTCGGTTTTGTTCGTGGAAACGCTACTTATATCTCGTTTTCTGCAGGAGTATCTCAACAGACACAAAGGCCTCATATTGACTTGCAATGGCCTTGGCTTAAAGCATTCAGTTTGGTAAAAGTTAACTATCAAAGGATATTTTAGTGGTTGGAATGGAGATTCAAATCAGTGACTTAGTATTTTATGAAGTCGAGTGCTGTCTTTTGATCTGATCTTGTATAATTAGGGGGCCCTCATTTCAACTCTAAGATCTTTATATGTTCATAGTCCTCCTTTTATGATCCATGGATCTACCGACCCGCTTAGGTTTATTTTAAATTTGAGTTCAATTTTGACGATGTTATTCGTGCAAAATGATATTCTACACGCAGTTTTAGGTCTGTTGGACGTCACTTGATTGATGTAATTGTTATTACGTATAGAAGTAGACAAATAGTATTTTAATTGATACATTGGATATACAGCCTGGGAATATTTTTAGACGTGGGTTTATGAACCTTCCAAACCTAGTATTTTGCAAACAATTCTAACCTAAGGTTTGGTTTGAAGTTCATATGACGTCATATTCTATAGAGTAATGCAACTAGCCATCATACATACAAGTCAAAGTCTCTCTTGAAACTCCACGCAGTTGGAATATTAATTGGAGTTAATGTTATGTTTCTTATTGACGCGATTCATACGGGTTGGTATGGTTTATTTTAATTATTTGTAATTTAATGTACTAATTTTATTAATCAATGTTTGTTACGAGAAAGTGTTTGACCAATTTTTCAGGGTCCTATTTTCAGAGGGACCGTGTGACATTCGTTGTTGGGAAAATGAGTCAGTCTATAAGGTGTGTCAATGACACTAATTACCCACAATGTTAGAACAAGTTTTGTGTTTAACGAACAAGTATCGTCATTGAACATAGTGAACATAAAGAGAGTTTGTTTGTAAAAAAGTTTTTTCATTTATTGGTAGCACGTTACATTAGTGGTAGATGGGATCATTGATCATAGTTGAGGGGTTATTTTACTTTTAACTTGTATTGGGTTTTAAAAAGATTTTTTTATTGTGTTTAAGAAATAAAAATATTTAAAGAAAATGACGTGGCAGTGCAGATCATTCCCAAAATAGAGGGGCAATTTCGTCATTTTGGGTATACAAATGTTTGAACCGGAAATATAATAAATAAAAAAAAAAGGAAAAAAGAGTAGAAAGTGCGGTTTAGAATCCCGCGGCCAAACGCGTCGCCTATCCATGCGATAGGTAGGCTCGGCGTCCAGGAAGATATGAAAGAATAATCTCGGGTCGTGATTGGAACACGTGCTGGTTACTCATTAAAGAAAGAGTAGTTTTTCTTTTCCACGCCAGAAGTGTGACTTTTCCCAGTACTCCAAATAACTTTCCTTATATAGTCGAGATTGGAGTAGTCGCTCCTGATTAGAATCTCCACTCCACGAGTGTGCTATGGAAAAGAACGTTTCTCTTTGACCTCGCTCTTTCACTTCAACCATTCCGCACCAGGTAAGCTCCATATTTTCTCCGTAACTCTCTGTCTCTGCTCTTTTCAGTGTTTTTTTTCTTTTCGCTTTTCCTGATCGTTTTTTCCTCTTTTCTGTCCGATCTGGAACTGAAATCTAATTGTTGTACTCCTCGCTATCGTTCTTGCTAGTGCGCGATCTCGTTTTTTCGAGCGATAATTTTTTCCTGATAATAGTTGTTCTCACTGACTTCTGAGATTGAAGCTGTTTTCTAACGATTTCCGTCACTTTCTAAGGAAAAGCGGATAGATTCTAGTGAGCCAGGGAGGACGAGTTAGCAATGGGGAGGGGGAAAATCGTGATACAAAGGATCGATAATTTGTCGAATAGGCAGGTGACGTTCTCGAAGCGGAGGAGCGGTTTGCTGAAGAAGGCAAAGGAGCTCGCGATCCTTTGCGATGCCGAGGTAGGAGTCATAATCTTTTCCAGCACAGGCAAGCTCTACGACTACGCCAGCACCAGGTCAGATGTGTTCTTTCTAGCTACTTCTATTTGATTATTTTACTCTTAGCTTTATATTTATCTTCTCCGAATCATAGTTCTCTCATATGGTTAATTGAGGCGATTACTATCGATGATCAGGTCAGTGGTCACTCTTCGATCTTGCGGATTTTTTCATAAATTCTTTCTATAACGATATAATCAACTGTATTCCGTATGGATTCTATATCTCTAAATCCACATCTGAGATATATTTTTCATGATTCTCTTTGCTTGGGGAGAACTTGGCCATAATGCAGTTTAATGAGCCGGTCTTACATATAGTTTCATCAATTTTTATGATGAACTTTACCATATATATTTATAAAAAACACTTCCTATCATGAAAAAACACTCGAAATCAAGGCTTGTGTAGAGGAAAAAATACTTGGCTAGATATGCAGTACAAGTAGAATACTTCAGTATAGACGTGTTAGGGTATCTGGAAGAATGTCCTCCGTATTATGGTGTGCGAAAAAGAGAATTCCATCCATCTGTTATCAATGAAAACAACATTGAGCTGAACTCTCCCATTGTGAAATTTCATGCAACTACAAATAGTCCTGTTGATAGATGATTCTGTTTATAAGTTTGATGAAACGAAACTAGCAGTCATAGCCATAAAAATGTACGTAGATATTTGGGCAATAATACTAGAAAATTTCTTAAAGGTTTTAGTTTATCCACGCAACAATATACTACTTATGGTTAAGACAGCACCTACTGCTGTTAGTGGGTTCAGGCAAATAGAAAATGATTATTTGTGTTTTTGAACCGGTATGTTAGTTTCTCCCCCTCTTACGTATTAAAAACTGTCAAATAAATTAGCTTATATTATCCCATCCAAATCGAATAAATGGATTAGTGTTGAAAGTTAACAGAACAATAAAATGAACCGTTTTGGTTAAAGATCAAATCTAGTTTAATGACATGAATAAGACTAGTAGATTCTGGAAGATCAGTTGATAAAATATATTACTTTTTGGGTTTTGTTTACAACAATCACTGTCCCTTTCCCACGTATAGTGGGAAGAAGTTGGCTACCTCGTATTCAGTTCCAAAAAGGATAGAAAATACGCTGTTACAAAACAACGTATAAAATTTGTAGACCCATTAGTCAAAGATATTAGAGATAATAATAAAACTACTTTCATTTCCAATCTATTAGTTTTTTCACTTCGAGAAAAAAAAAAAAACTAGTTCATCACACTTAAAAAATAACTTCTAGAATAAATCTTAAATATTGAATCAAGACTGTTTTTTTTGCCTTCAAACATTACATCTTAATAACTTCACACTCGTCAAAATAATGTTTTTATACAATTAAAACCATCTCTTTATATTGCCTCAAACACATTATAGGTGATAAAAAGATTTTAATTTACAATTGATTTTGGTATTTAGTTTATTTTTTAAGTCATGAGAAAAGTAGGTAGTTTGATGCCAATGAGTAAAAATGGTTTGTTTTAGACTTATAGTCATTTGCATTTTAATTTTATACTATAAAACTGGATACCATAAAAGTGGCTACTATAAAAGTGGCTACGAGTCATTCTTTTGTTAATATAAAATGATATTATTTAATTATAGGAAATTAACAAAACATGCACTGAACTATTAGCTCAATGACAAGTAAACCATTAAACAATTTTTGCTAACATCTAAAATATTGAACTATGAAAAATTAACGGAGCAAATATCGTTATTACGTTTTCCTTTAAAAAACATTTTCTTTTCGCTGCAGAATGTTGTCTTTCTGCTGTGGAAAGTGAACCCTTAAAATAGAACTCAGAAAAAATTACTTTTTGCTAGTGGAACGATTACTTTTCGTTGACGAAATGATTACTTTTCGCTATGGAAATTTCGCACCGGAACGAAAACATTCCGCTGCGGAAAAATTACTTTCCTCTATTAAAAGTGAGACATTAGTGATGAGAATTGGACAATAACAACGGACCAGGAAAAAGAAAGAGAAGATGGTGATAAGAATTGAACGGATGAAATCGAGAGGAGGGGTGAGCCCCAGGAAGATGTTCAGAAAATTGGAAAGGGAATTGTTTTCGACAACGAGATGACCATGTTGGAGTTTCTCGGCATCGTCTTCGCAGTAAGATTGCTTCAATTATTGCGATTTTAGCATAAAACTGAAGTAGAATTAGAATTACTGAAAGTAATGTTTCAACATCGTCTTCGCGGTAATGTTTCTTTCAACAGGTTAATGGTAATGTTTGCATCTTTCATTTTTCATAGTTGAATGTTTTATTTGTTAGTGAAAATTAACAAATTAAAATATAAAATCAAAGAATAAAATTCGAATGTAAACCCCCGTAAAACACTTCTAAGCTTTACGTGAGATATATGATGGTTCCATTCTACCCACTACCTCCCATTACTTAAAACTAAACTAGTATTGGGAGAAAGAAGGTCAAAAGTTGGATTTTTTCAAAACTATTGTATTAAATTAAATTTTTCTTTGGGCAAGCCAATACTTATCTTATAATTTTCATACTTGATTCTAATTTTCAATTTGACAAATAAAACTTAAATGAGAAAATAAAATATATAATATAACTAAATCTGCATATATGTGTAAATTGTGGCCAAACTCAACTAAAAATGAGCATAGATCTAAATAGTTATATTGATAATGATTTTCATTAATTTGCTAGTGTATAATTGCATCATTAATTTATACAAACAACTTATTTGATTATTGATTTTTGTTGATGACTGTAATAGAAGATTGTATTTTCATGTTGAGAATAATTCAATATGTTACAACGCTTATATGTACATGTAGGTACTAGGAAAAGGGAAATCATAATTACTAGCTCATATTGTATCCTAAAATAATAGGTAAACAAGATAATTCTTTTTTTTTTGAATAAACTAAAAGAAATCAACAAAATTCAAGAACAATAATTCTTGAAAATTAATATTCTCAACAAATTAGAGAAAAATAGATTGATTTCACCAAAATGGCTGGTGACACAATTTAAGTGTAGAATTGTGGAGCACATCTTGATAGATTCGATTGATCTTGCGCATAAAGATCCATAAACCATAAGAAAAATACAATTCTTTTTTGTCTTCTTCTAACTCCAATTTACCGCACACAAGACTATATCCTCTCTCTCTATTTCTTCTTCAATAATCAAATCTTTTAGAAAACCTTAGCATCTCTTTTTTTATTTATTATATGATGGGGCCCACCTCTTTTGATGAGGTGGATACCATCAAATCTCTCATTCAACCTCTTGAAAGGGTTTTGGTGTTTTTGTTTTGTGCTTGCACCTTTGCAACTTTCAAGCTTTTTTTAAGGGAAAACCTCGTTATCATATCATACTCTTTTCTTGTCGACATAAATTTCGTTAACAAACAACTCACATGCTTGAATTTCTCTTGAATGGAAGATTGAATTCTTGCATAGGTGATTCACACTGATTAATCACCCTGATTGTTGTAGTGTGACATATTTTTTTTATGAAAATCCCTACTCTTGTAAGAACTTTCTTCATCCAAAGAACTTTCTTTCGAGCTTTTGACTGCTAAATACTTGGCTTTTGTTGTCGTCAGAGTAACACATCTGCAAGCCCCAATAAACAACTTCCCATAATCATGTATCACATGTTTTCCTTAAATCGACATCACCCACTGTATCAACACAAACACATGTTTACCATTACAAACACAAATATGTCTTAGATAATTCATGTAACTATTTTTTTTCATTGATCTTACTCTTGTTCATAGAAAAATCAACTAACTATTCTAACAACATAAGCAACATACAATCGAGTGAACACCATAGCATATTGTTGAGAAAATTATAATGATAGAGAGTTGAAGAAAACGTGGATAGTACTGATCAGGATAACTTTTAGGAAATACAGCTCTTGTCAATCTCTTTAGACAAAATAACTTTTCCAAATAAGTTCTCAGGAAAGACTGGAGGGATCACAAACGGTCCCACTTAAAATTCAGTCTCCTTAGACAAAACTTACTTACTTACACAGCACAATTACATCGCTAAATAAGCAGTATGAAAAACGATAGTAGATGCAATCCAAAAATATTAGAAATATTTTTCCATACATTAAAATATAACGATCAAGAAGTAAGAGAAATATAATAGCAAAAATAGACATCAAGAATTTTTATGTATAAATCCAAATTGAGAAAAAAAACCACGATGATCGAGTCCATAAAGATCTCACTATGAAAAATAAGATTTACAATATTCTTCTAGAAACTGAATATTTTAAAGAATATTCATTAAGAGAAAAATCATCACTCTTAGATTTTACAATGTGCACAAAAACATTTCATTCATTTTTCTCTAACACGCTTTGTTTTCTTTCCCTCAAAAATAATTTTCACTATATTTTTCTACCTCCCTCTTCTTCTCTTCTCCTTCTTCTTTTATTGGATGGAGAATATGGCGAGATTTTTTCTATTTATAAGGAGAGTTTGTAATCAAAATGACAAATCTTGAAAGAAAACACATCCCTTAAAATATGCAAAGAAGAATGAGTTGCCTTCTTTTTCAAAATTTTCAAAGTTTTAATTTGAGAGGGGGTCCCTCATCATTGAGGAGGGACACACACCTTATACATATATCAAGGGTACCCATTGTTGATGCGTAAGATACTTTACACATGACTTTTTCACATTTATCACTTATAAAACTTAGATTCAAACTTAATTTAAAGTAATTTGCAAGTGGAGATGAACTTTACAGTACACTCTTCTTTTAGGCATGCCATCAGATGACATCAAGGGCAGGGAGAAACCTTCCTTTGGAAGCCGAGTCAATTTACTCAATGAGGATTACTTCTAACATAACTGTGATTAACAACTAATCGTAGTTATATGTTCACTTACAGACTTGAACAAAAATTATACAGAAATAATTGGTTAACTCATATCATATAGCTATCATGCAAAGCTACCATTCAATTATGGAAATTTTTTTTATTTGAAGGTAGAGTGAACTAGAGTTGTAGAAGTATTATGATGAAATGAAATTAAATTATGGTGGTTATTAAAAGAGACAATATAGTTAAAGATGCACCTCTTGCAGGTCATGTTTCTTCTTTGAATGAAACTTTAAACTTTGAATTTTGTCGATCTCTTCTTTGACGATATCGAATTCTGAGGAGAAATTGACAGAATTCGAAATTGAGTTAAAATTATCATTGGGGTTAAGTTAAAACACCAAATTAAATGAAAAACATGATAAATTGAAAATAATGTTCAAATTGTTAATATTTAAAAAATGATTTTACTTGTCAAAAAAATAATTTAAAATTTTATTGTAAAAAATATCACACGAGCATCACACCACAGTCGAAACAAATTTGACTTTACATATGTCATCCATTGAGTGACAGCCATCTCCCCCTCTTTGATTGTTATTTCTTCTTGTTCGGAAATATAATCCAAAAAACGCAAGCCAACGTATGAACTAGAAAAGCTTCAATCGATACATAGATAAGCAAAAACTACCTAAATGGACATTTTCAGAGCTCTAATAGGCTTTCAACAAGTTTGCAGACTCTAGAAGGGATTCTCAAATTGGGTTTTGAGCTCCAAATCCATGAACATTCTAATAAAGAAAAATAATTGCACCATTACTTCTACTACAATTCTTTACAAGGAAATAGACCAACTTTCCTTAATGGAGAACCAATTAAAAGGGAAAGAATCTACCATTAAACATTGGAATTTTCATGTAATGAAGTATTTTAATCCAATTTATAACTTCTTTCTTACCCAATTTTAATCACCGAATAGAAGATCGATATAGTTTGAAATCACAGGAATAGTTATCATTAATTAAAAAAAATGATATATATGTATATATATATATGAGCTAGAACTAACAAATAAATTGATAGCAATGTTTAAATTATTAACAGAAAGTGCAAAGTCTTCCAGTGCTCCCAATACAATATTGTCCGTTTTGGGCCGAAGCCCACATGATTTTGTTATTGGGGGTTAGCCCAAAACACGTTGTACTAGATAGGGAGGAGAACCCTACTAATAAACCATGCATTTTTCACTTTCCCAAGTGATGTGAGATTGTACACCTCCACTGATATGGGTCAAACCCACATCTGAGTCATTTTTGGCCTTTACAGGGCGGGCTGCCACAAAAAGATTAAGTTTTGTTTGTCAAAAAAATAATTCAAGATCTAATATGTAAATAACTCTAAATGTTAATATCTAAATCATACTTTATTATTTTTATTCAATTTAGTAAAGAAGAGAAGGGAGAAGGGGTGTTGGTGTGAGAGAAGAAAACAAGGGAGGGGGGGAGAGAGAGAGAGGTTAGCCATTTTGTTAGTTGCACATGTAAAATCAAATTTGACTAGACTGACATATAATGCCAACATGATAATTTTAACAAAATTTGAGGTCCAAGTTTATAAAGTCAAATTGTTTGAACTCCCTAAGTTCAGGGTCCAAAGTGAATTCTATTCTTTATTATTTCTATTTCTATTTCTCATATGGGTAGAACTTGCATATTTATATATTAGTTTGCAAATTATCAAAGTAAAAAAATAGTTTTTTCTATTTGTCCACAGGTAGAATTCATCATTTTTTTACTAGGTATGACTGCAGTTATTCACTACTTGAAAAAATCATTTGCAAATAATAACTAGGAATGAATGGAAGCAAAGAAATCATTGATGTTGTTACTCACTAAACCAAGAACCCTAGTAAATAGAACAGAATAGATGTAATACAGACAGCTGAATAAAGCAAAAATAGAACAGAATAGATGTAAGACAGCTGAATAAAGCAAAGTTCTAAGCTAACTTCAGATTATAAAGATTGAACTTATCATAAATGGATGTTAGCATAGGACTTGATGACAATGTGTTTTACTTCATTATATCATCCGCAAGCAGATCGCAATTCCCCCAACAGGTTTTTGAATACAAAACTTTTTGGCATCTGCAGTTTAAAAACTTATAGAGCAATTTAATGAAGAGGTTAAAGAAAGCCAAAATTCTTTGACACAGTTTTTAATATGCTTGTATCAGCGTGAAATCTGTAACTGAGAGATACAACAAGACCAGAGAGGAACACCATCAGCTTGGGAACCCAACATCTGAGGTCAAGGTAATGTTCAGCACCTTTAATTAATATGCTTTTTCCTCAAGTTTTCCTGAAGTTATGTAGTGTTCAATTATTTCTCAACTAAATGATTTGATAGGGTAACATCTCTACTCTTCCTAGTATAATATTATTCAAACTCACACGGTTTTGTTCTTGAGGTTAGCCTAAAATGCATTATACTAAGTAAAAAAGAGAACCTTACTTATAAATTATGCATTTTCTACTATTTCAAGCAATGTGAGATTGTATATTCCCATTGATATGAGCCGAAGCCTCATAATCTTGGGTCGTTCTTACTTTTACATGGCGGCAATCACAATCTCCCACTTTTGCCATATTTCTGGTTAGGTTTTAACTTGGATACTATTTGTAACTTTCTCAGCCTTCCCTGTATAATATTGTCCGTTTTGGATTGAAACTCTCACAGTTTTGTTATTGAGGTTAGCCCAAAATATGTTGTACTAGGTAGAAAATAGAACTTTACTTATAAACTATGTATTTTTCATTCTCCCACGCGATGTGAGGTTGTACGTCCCCGCTGGTATGGGTTAGACCCTCAATCTTGGACCGTCCTTACCTTCGTATTGCTTGCTACCTCAAATAGGCTTTCAAATTTCTAGCCAATGTAGATTTTGGGAACTAACTAGCATCATGAGAATATAAAACAAGGTGGTTTTAAACTCAGTTTCTTTTCAAGAGGCCCAAACAAATTGCTTGTCCTCTTTCTTATGAAATTGACTGCTTTCACATTTTCAATTCTGTTGTTTGACATGACACATCTTTCGATGGAGATGTAGCGAAAAAATAGGAGTCTACAAAGAGAGCATAAGAATTTCACTCTTACGTTTATTGTACTTCCGTCTCAAAGACGCCATACTATGCTGAATTTAAATAAACATATTTCATGGATAATCTGTGACTTACTTTTGTAGGATATCAAATGAAAAACAAAACACTATGCATGAACCCCCTCCCCCTAATACAAAAATTAAGCACAGTAGAAGACAAAGATCAAATAGATGATACAAATGCTATAAAATCAACTGTTCGGGGCACTAGGATTTGTAGTAGTTGTTGAAACTGAAAGAATTTCGAGCCATCTACCACCCAATCTGAATAATAGAAACTATACAGAATATGCTATCAGGACCATTGATCAAATTTGGCACTGTCCACATCATGATATTTGCTAAATGTCCTAAAAATTAAAGGATAACCAAAGGTTCAATATCTCATAGTTACTCTTCCAGTCTGGCTTGGCTGTTTTCCTATATTAAAAAAATTTAGTGTACAAGGAAAGCATTAACTAATGTTCACCAAGTATCTTTTAGTCTTGCACAAGCGGCAGACAGAGTGGAACACTGACACATAGAGAAGACTTCACTGGTACTAATATTAAGATGCTCTCCATAGCTGATTAGCAACCATTACCTTTGTAACGAGAACACATTTAACTTAAAGTGGAAGACTGGAAAGATCTTATTCAAAACTGAAGATTTTACATTCTAATATAGACCGCTAGGTTATATGAATTTTTTTTTTAAAACTAGAGCAGCTATCCACTTCAACATACCTTGTCCTGTCATGTTATCAATTCGCAAATTGCTCTAGCAAAACAATACGCACATCTCTAAGGAATGAACCTCTACAAAGAGACATCAAAATACCAAGCAAGTGATTGATCGTCAATCTTTCTCTTTTCAAACTCACAGTGGTTGTCAAGATGCTGACGGAAATAGTAAGAAACTTCTTTTGGATGGAAAATAAATAAGGGACTAAACCTCATTTGATTTTATGAGAGTTCTTCATCAACACCAATCCGCTAGGGGCCTTGGAATTGACAACTTTAAGGTATGGAACAAAGTCTTGATGAGGAAATGACTTTATAGATTCCCTTTGGAGACTAATCTCTTGTGGTATGTAGTGATTAAGAGCAAATATGGTTCTACAACTTTTAGATGGGTGGTTAATTTCGTTAACCGTGCTACATTTCATAACCCATGGGAGTGTAATGCTTTGTCTTTTTCATCTTTTTAGGAACACATTGCTTTTAAGGTGGGTAATGAAGCCTTTGATTATGATATGATATATGGATTGAAGACACGCCTTTATGTGCCTATTTTTTAGGCATTTATAGTTCGTCATGGAATAAAAATTACTTTGATGCATCTCTCTTCAACATGGGACAATCACACAACAACTTTTGGCATTTGACCTTTTGATGAGAGATAAATAACTCAGAGTTAATAGAGCTTTCCCATCTGCATGCAATCCATCTCTTCTTTGCCTTGAGAACGAATGTTACTCATACCAGAAGATGACTATATAATTTATTAACAAATATTTTTGAAGATCTTTCGTCTCTTGGATTGCTTTTAGTGTCTCCTTTGGAAAAAATGTTGAAGTGTTCGTATGGATCCTTATAGAGGAAAATTATATGTGTAATCAAATCTAGAGGAGAAACCCTTTATTGGCTCTTTCTTCACATTGTTGTTCTTTTTGCAAAATTCATAAGGAAACTAAACTTATTAGAGGTAGTTGGATACACTTATACTCTGTCTTCAATTAGATCGTGTGGAGCTCCTTAACATTTAGAGCTTACTCTCAATAGAGGAAAATTATATGTGTAATCAAATCTAGAGGAGAAACCCTTTATTGGCTCTTTCTTCACATTGTTGTTCTTTTTGCAAAATTCATAAGGAAACTAAACTTATTAGAGGTAGTGGGATACACTTATACTCTGTCTTCAATTAGATCGTGTGGAGCTCCTTAACATTTAGAGCTTACTCTCAATGAGATTTTCACCAGGGGGAGTTTAAAAAGTGAAAATTAATCTTGAGATTAAGTTTTTTGATAAATTTTTAGATTATTTGGCATCATTGTTATGTTAAAATATTTGAGGACCGAGTCAAATATCAATATTTGAAACAAAATTAATTTCACTATTGTGATAAGATCACTGAAATTGAAAACAGCAAAAAATAAAATAAGATGAATGAAGAATATCAACAAAGATGGCTTATCGTTTTGATTAAATATAAAGCGGAAATAGCAAGTCAGGGAGCAAGTTTCTTCCATGAACCTTCTTCTAAATTCTTCCTCAATGTCCAATAATGTCTAACTTCTCCTAAATATATAGAAAACATTTCATTCCCTCCATTAGCCATTCTCCCACTAACATTGCATTGCCATAACTAACTTATGTGTCTTCTCTCTCTTCTAGTCTTAATTCCACTTTTACCCCTAACCCACTTAGATCAGGCTTATCATATTTGCTAGATAGTCTTATGGTTCTAAATTTTTTGTGAATTATTCATTTAGTTTGGTTCTTTCTAATTAGAAAAAAAAAATTGTTGTAAACAAAGTATACATGTTTGCACTTTCAGTAGAACAGATTTCCCCTTCTCTTCTATAGCTATTTTTTCCTCTCAATACATGTTTCTTACAAAAAAAAGCGATCAATCTCCATGCACTTCTGGTTGAATAGAGATATCCTCACTGAAAAGGTTGAGATCACATAATAGTACACAGTATAAGCCATGAAAATGCCTTGTTTGAAAACTAGATGCTGCATGTTTTGTGACGTGTGACAATTAATATGTAAGGAAGTACTTACATATCACTATTTCACTATTTCTTATTTCTTTTTAAATTATAAGTATGTTGCTGTTCCCATGTTAGTTCTGGCAAAGGGAAGCGGGCATGTTTTGGCAGCAACTACATAATTTGCAAGAAAACCACAGGTACTATTTCATCTTTGCACTACTCAATATTTGAAAACTGAAACCAGGGAAAATGCAAGGAACCATAACATATTCTAGCGATTTTAATTACAAGCAAGACAATATCCTTGAGTAGTAGGAAAGACAATTCCTTAAATTGAAACAGTGTTTCACTCATGTGAGAACAATACCAATATGGATAACCACGTGATGCATGATAGGGTGGAGTGAAGAATGGAGAACGGAAATAGAAGAATGGAGGGAATTTAAACATAGAAAAACAGATGGAAGTAGAAAAAATCAAGAAAAAATAAATAAAGAGCTAGTGGGAAGTAAAAAGCACCATAGATTATATTTATAGATTCACACGTTAAAAATTAAGGCAAACAAATACAACATCAATAAGATTTGTAACGTAAAAGAAAAAACCAAAATTAACAAAAATGTATGAAAATTATAAAATCTCAAGTATCTAATATTAGCATGACTATATATATGTTGTAAACTTTTTTTTTATCCTCCATTAATGTTATGACTAATTCACCTAAATTTTGTAATGAGAACACTTGTGGAATCATCATCCTGCAAAACATTGTCAAGAAATACAAATTTTTTTTGTCTCCAACTCCACCGTTTAATATACTTTTATGTATGTGAACTTTAAAAGTTATTATATTATTTCGCTATTGTATAACTAGCAAGTCTCACTCCAAGTTATTCTCAGTTAACTATATTTCCACATTAGTTAAATGTGGAAAGCTTGAAATTTTTTGAGCAGATTCATCGATTGAACACTCCAGAAAATCATGAATACATTCTAGCCATCATGGTCCTTAGTGAGGTCTTAGAATTTAGCACTTCATTCTGTAACCAAAAAAAAAACCTTCCTCCAATTTATAAGAAATCCCATGGAGTAGCTAGAATTTCAAAAAAAAAAAAAAAAATTATGCACCTAAAGGTTGTTCCTATATTTATAAATTGAAGAATTATGTATATTATGAGAATGTAAGATTTTTTTTTTTTTCATAAATCATAGATACATTATAAGAAGTTCAATTGTAAAATTATGCTCTACATATTTTGTTTTAACAATGTATTAAAATAACACTGGCACTGAAACAAAAGAAAAGCATGTCTCTCTCATTACATGTGCTTGTGAGAGGTAATATCATTTTCATGTGCAAGCTATCAAATAGTGGAGCCAGATTGCAATCTACATATCATCACAGCAACTACCAAGATAGAAGCACAAAACTGGCAAACAAGTTTGGAAGACCAAAAAAAGTAGCCACTAATGACACAATGGTTCATCACAAACGATTATTTCCCTGCTGCATTTTGAATTTCTACCTATACCACGTGACATCAAATAATAAGCAAAATAAAACTTCAATAATGACAGGCAGATTATGGGGGAAGAGCTATCTGGACTTAGCGTCAAAGATCTACAAAGTCTGGAGAACCAACTGGAAAGTAGTCTTCGAGGAGTCCGTATGAAAAAGGTTTGACATATTATTTTCCTTGCAATCTGGAGCATTATAATCCTCACACATGGTTTCTTTTGTGTAGGATCAAATCCTAAAGGATGAAATACAAGAGCTAACTGACAAGGTTAAAACCAGGATACAGCTGCGACTAGCTTCTACTTCCATTGTTATTCTTATTCATTGGCTAATCATACTATTTTACAGGGGAAGCTAATTCACCAAGAAAATGTGGAACTCTATAAGAAGGTAAACCTAATTTCAGTACAAACATGGACATCTATTTGAAGGTTTAGGCTTAGATTTTACATGCTATAAATTATATGAAGAGAACCACAATAAAAATTTATTTATGATCAATGTTTGAATAATTAAGTTTTCTGTGCCAGATCTATGGATCAGGAGATAGAAATGGAGCAAATAGAGAAACCTTTCTCACAAATAATCTGGATTTCAATGAGGACTCACATGCACATATCCATCTCCACCTTTGTCCACCACAACAATAAGATAACAAAGCACCAGCATTGGGGTATAATTTTATTTATTTCATATTTCATTTATGACAAAATATTACCTTTGATGTCATCCAAACTTGCTTATTTGATGATGGTTGCAGCAGACTACAACTACCTTAACGGAGAAGCCCTATCAATTGAAATGTTGCTTGCTGTCACCAATAAATGAGACAAGGTTACACTTTCATCCTTCTATAAGTAATATACTGCACTTTCATGCCTGTTATCGCATGGAGTATTAATTTAGAATCATGTTTAATGAAAGTGTTACATGCGGGCATTTAGAATCCGTACAAAATGAAGTAACAGAAAGCAGAACAGATAGTTTAATATGGAGATCCAACTGCATCTTAATTTTCATGCCACCTCAATTTTCGTTTCTAAATGTCAGAAAAGGGAATTGTTTTTTTTTTCTTATTTTGTTTATTTCAATCCTCGGACGTTGAGCATCACATGATCACTGACACTGATTACCCACGTAATTAGTTCTGCAACTGTCAATCATCCATATTTGTTGTCAGACATGTGATAACTATATCTTAAAAATCCAAAACTAGTCTTCTAAACATAGGCAAACAGCTTCCAGTGTCTTGAAATAAAATGAAAGAACAGGAACAAAACTTGCAACGATATGCATTACAAAACATAATCAACAACGATTAGTGATTTAAACACAATGATAATCCCCCTAGACGAGATAACAAAACTTCAACAGTATTAACGAGGATGATACCTGTCATGCTGCCCTCCTACGTAAATTAGACCAATAACTGCTGTCTAAGACAACATGCACAGAATGATATTTTTTCACAATAAAAAATACTTGTCATCAGAATCGAATGAGGCTGTTGACTAAAACAAAGATTTATTAGGTTTACCTGAAATAATTTATAAGAACGAGAAGCTTCAATCATTTGAATTTTTGAAATCTAGACTGAGGATTTAATAACCCAACTAAACTGACCAAAAGGAATTAAATTTTAGGAGTACCAATGGCAGGATGCACAGCTATCTGAATGACAAACAGAAAGATGGACCATCGCCCTCGTCAATATAAAGCTGGACAAGATCAGTCAGAAAAGTCTCAGTGGAAAATTCAACAACTTTAAAATTCAAAAGCATGCATGATGAGAACAGATGAAATTTAATACATCATTAAATCCATATGCTTAAAATATGAACAAACTTTTCCAACCAGTTATTAATGATTGAAGATTCTAAAAGGAACTGAAATTACATGGTAGACGTATTCTCATCGTAATGGACCCACAATAAGAAAAAAAAAACCAAGGTGAAATATGAGGGTAATATCTACGATCCAATTAGAGAAGAAAATGGCCAGTTTCTCTCTTTTGTTCTGGTTTTTTTTTTGTTAAGCTCAATGGATGAATTAGATCACACAATAAGGATAGATGGTAACTAAAATTGACAAACTTTAGAACTGTTATTTTTTTCTGCTCATCGTATTATACAATTGTACTGGTTATACATCGATTCCAATACTTTGCTCAGCGTAGCTCTACAATAATATCTGGGTCTTAATCACAATAATACTGTTTGACAAAACCATATTTACATTACCGTTGTAGCATAAGTGTACTCTTTTCAAGAAGAATACTTGCCACTACTAGAACAGAAAATATCAGATAATAACAATTGCAAAAACATAACATACCAAAAAAAAAATTATCACACTTGAAATATTACTTATAACCCAAAATTTCTCATTGGTTTAGCTTGTAGTGGAATATGGATAATTTAGAATTGAACCAAACTTTGTCATTACGACTTACAAATGGCTAGGTTAGAAATATTAATGTCTGCTACATTACTGGACCACCTTGTGTCAACAACTATATGTTTAGTGAGCTCCATCTCAGTGTCAACAACTACACTTTTAAGCTCATCCACCAGTCAATGGCCAAACAAAAACAAGCCATGAAATCGGAGCTAAGCTCACATAAAGTCATTATGTCAGTCCATACCAAACATTTTTAAAAATATTACGATGTAAGCAAGCATGACCATTCTACCAAAGTTGCAACTTCGTAGAGGCCCATACTAAATTACTTCATCTTCATAAACCAGAACCAAATCCAAGTTCATAAAGTTCAACCCATTTAAGTTCTTACTTTTAACATCTCCTTACTGTGGGCTCATGCTCATGTTCAAGCCGTACGTTTATATCATTCTCTTCAAATTACGCAAAATGCCCCGATATGGTTGCATCCATGGGGGCCTGGACATGGAAAAACCTAGCTATGATACCGTATGATGTCAGGAAGTGTTATCATTCCCATTAAAAGTTGCAATTGAAGCTTGAGGTGCATATTAAATTACTTAATTATCATCCACTAGGATCAAACTCAGGATCACATTACCCCAGCGAAACTTGTTTAGGGCCTTACTCCTGCGCAAGTAGGCCCATCTCAAGTCCAAGCAATGCTTCTGCGTAACATTTTATTCCTAACACTATGCTAAGCTTAAGATTAAGCTCATCAACCTGAGATAAAGGAACTCCTTAAATTTAGAAGGTTGGAGATCAACCATTTGGTTGACCATGAGCTTCAACTTACACTTGACAAGATTGTAAAAAAACATAATCCTATACATTTCTCAACTATAAAAAAATCTTAATAAATTTTAAGACAGATACTATTAAAAATGATAGTCGCATTGAATTTCTCAATCCATCTTTTCTCTAGTTGCACATGTTTTACTCAGCATTATGGTAAAAACCTAAATATAGTAAAGGGGTAAACCCAAAAAGTATATTGGTTGAAAAATAAAATACACTCTAACGAGCAATTCGAGAAACTAATTTTCTCATACTTTTTTATTTAAATTCTTTTGTACCCATTTAACTATTATCTTACTCCTATATAGAGAACTCTCTATTCTCCTTATTAGTAATTCTTACACCAACAATGCATTCTTATGCTTCCCTCATAGGCATTCTCTCTTTCTCTTCCTTATTGCTCCATTTCTTTCTTTGACTCAAGTGGATTGGGACCTATAGTTAGTCCTCTCCAAATAGTCACCTCGCCCTCAAAGGTGAAAATAGAAATTGCATTTGAAACAATCCAAAAGGCTTCTGATAAGGACATGAAATACTTTGTTCTTGATGTTATTTATTTTTATTATTAACTATATTATTTGTTTTTAATTATATTTTGTAATTGGGCTTTATTTTTAATTATGTTTTGTAATTAAACTTTTATTTTTTAAAAGATACATTAGTTCTAAATTTTTCTATTTAAACTCAATTATGTAACTTGTTTGACGAGCATATGAATTTGGATGAAAATGTTGATGTTTGTAACTTTCACTCTTGCTCCTAACTTCCTTCTTTTTCTTTCTCCCCTTTCCTCTAGTTTCTCCTCTCTTCCCTTCTACTTTCTTTCCATTCCTTACTCCAAATATCTTATTCACTATTTTATTATGATTCTTCCTGCATCAATTTGGTATCAAAGCCTAGATCTATTGTTTTCTCAAACAATAATTCTCCTCTGCCAAAGTTTACTTTCAAGTCTACTTGCAAGTCTGCATGTTCTCGGCCATACCAACAGATATGCATCGTTCCAGCCTTCATAGTTTCCTTGAATCGGCTAGTTCTAGAGTCAGTCCATGATCATTGTAATTTTAATCTTTCTCTAGCTTCAACATTTCTTCGATCGACTTACATCTGATTCGTTTGCCGTCTAATTTTCCTGTTTGCTTCATCGCACCGTGAATCCATTTGAGAATCGCGAAGAACTCTTCGACTTCCTCCTTCTCACGATTAGCCGCCACCGGTTCCACAGGGTCCACTCCAATCAACTTTCGGTAGCACTTCCTTCTTCTTTTTTCTCCTCTCTCATCTTTTTCCTTTCACTTTCTTTCCATTCCTTAGTCCAAATTTCTTATTCGCTGTTTTATTCCCATTCTTCATACATCACTTCCAAGCAGTGTCAAATCAGGTAGTCCTTTCCAACAATTGAGCCCCTTTTGTTGGAGTGGCATTTGGCCATATTAAATTGTTGCATGTGGGCTAGCTGAACCAGACCATGCTTTTGCATATTTTAAGCCTCCTAAAGAACTTCAGCATATCAATTGCAGATTTGACAACTTGCTTAACATCCCTTCCATTTCATGACATCAAGTATGGAAAAAAAAACTAATTAACTTGCTCTTGAATTTACTCTCATCTCTGAGTTAAACAACTCAGGGATGTATAGATCACGGAATATATATTTCTTAGTACAAGAAGTACCACTCAATTTCAATTCCACTCCCAATTAATTAAGCAAACAGATTGTCTACCACTAACAAACAGACTATCCTTTATTGTAAGACATTTTTATTACAGCTAGACAAACAAAAGGACAAACGTCAGAAGTTATTCCTCCAAAAATCCTCGCCACCTAATCTATCCCACTGCTCTAATAAATATCACTCACATTAGCTATAAAACAGATAAATTTGAATAAAATATGCTTGAAGTTGAAACTACTTTTCGTCCTAGAGATTTTCTCTTCCAGCCGTTAAAAAAAATCCAGTATAAATGTTGTCTCCCTATTCATAATTTAAACATATGACTAGAACCCGCTGAATAATTCACGCACAGCAATCCTTCTAAAGTGAAAACTTCGTGCTCCTGCAAGTTTTGTAGTACTAATCATCATAAAGTTAGAACTTAAAATCTAACAAGAAGAGTGTTAAATTTTCCGCGAGATTTTATGTGACTTTCTCAGATAGTAGATAAAAACATCGACAATTGTATAGCTAAGACTTACTTTATAGCGTATCCAGAATTTATTTTTGTGAAGGACTAGATGCAGATTGTATAAAAAAACTAATGACATTTGAAATTTGAGGTAAAATGAAGGTATGGATCCCATGAATATGTCGCGGCAGCAACAATCAAGGTGGAAGCAGCAAACGCCAAACATCTATGTTAAACTAGTGGCTACAGGAAAAAAAAAACTCAAGTAAATGGAGAAAATCTCGATACGCACCAGATATCAGTAGTCACGTATCCTTCCTTCACCGTAAGCCTTCTCTTCATTGTAACATACAATCTACAATAACTCCACAATGAAAATGGATAAGAAAATAATTTCGTAGCGATCACAAACTTGTTTACAAATTTACTACGATTTGCATACCGTCCAGATTGTAGAAAGTCAAACGTCTTTTTCTGACGAAGCATGAAACATTAAAACTGATAGCCTCATGACTGTTTTGAATAAGTTCCACAGATTTTAAAGTTTCTCTTTCGTGCAGTTTTGTAGCCATGGAAATGGATCTGAAAGCAATAGCTCTCTTTTCTCAGAATAAATGCGCAGGGAAGAATGGAGTTCTCGCAGAAACTGAGCTGAAGTTAGCGAAGGAGGAGCGTGGAAAGCAAGAACATACACAGACAAAGACGAAGGTTGAACAGGAGTGAGATCAGACGCGGAAGGCAAATTCAAAGACGAAGGTCAATGCAGATGCAAAGATCTGAGGCTGAATCAAAGAGAAACAAAAACAGAGTAAGCGGAAACCTGGAGTAGGAGGATCGACGATATGCTTCATGCCAGGAGACATGAAACTTACCCGCCTGAGGCGCTCGTGTTTGGATGGGAAAAGAAAAGAAAATGGGACGAAACGCTGATTGGGGGTCGTATTTATAATAAGCTCGAGACGATTCGGCGTCCTAGCGTTAAACGCGTATTTGTTTATGTAATTATTGTCGTTTTCAAGGCCTTTAAAGTCTTTTCGCATCACCGTATCAATTGCCGCTGGGCCCCATAGCGGCTTGACTAATAGCCTAGGCTTTTAGTCTTTAACGTTGAAACCGCTTGAACACCAATTGAATCATCTTAAAATTACACGGTATTACTGTAATCTTTAAAACTTATTTAATAGTCTTCTAAAACAACGTAACACGTGTCTCGTTTCAGCCAGGCCAGGTCAAAAAGCGAGTCGCAAAGTCCGATCAGGCAAGGAAGCACAAAAACACTGTGATCGACGTGTTTGGGTTCTCAAATGACTACTTGACACGTACTGCACTCCCTCTCTCATAAACACGTCTAGAAAAAGTACAAAAGGCCGTGTCCTATTGAATTCTTAGGTCGACGTGTCGATCTTACAGATTCTTAGTCTCGTTTCAATTTCCGCATGTGAAGAAGAAGAATATTATAATTGGCGAGGGCGCGACGAAGATACTTACTTCGCTAGATATTTTCTCTGGAATGTGCCATGCATTTGTTTATATGTTTTAAGCATCCAGTTTGTACCTTTTTTTTTAAGAGTTAAATGTTCCATTTCATTCCGTGATTTCCACAGTTTTGTTTATCTTTACTAAAAGTTCAAGCCACGTCACCAAATTTATAATTTTATTATTATGAAAAGTTCAAACCACGTCATCATATTATTATATTGACACTTGTCCTTTGTGCCTTCTTTAGTAAACATTGATTTTTTTTTTTTTTTTTTTGTCAATTAAACTAATTTTTATTAATAAATAAAATAATAAACTATAAAAAATAATGTGTTTTATACAACATAAAGTAAATCATATTCCAAGAATTTATTTTCTATAGCAAAATGCAAGTATCTGTTGGGAAAAGAGTATTTTCCACAACGAAAACAGAAACGCGTCTTCTACTATGGAAAGTAAGTCTTATTTCAACGATATACTTTTTTCTGCAGTGAAAGATAAGTATCTATAGCCAAAATATTATTTTGAGCATTATGGAAAATAAATTTTATTCTAAGAACTTACTTTCTTCAACGGAAGATACATTTTCACTTCAGACTTATTTTCCTCAGTTGAAGATAAAGTATATGTTGCGTAAAGGGTATTTTCCACAGCGTAAATGGTGTTTTCCATAACAAAAGGCAAATATCCACAGACAAAATGATATTTTTGCATTTCTAACAGGCATCATGATAACGATGTTTGCTCTTTTTTTTTTTTTTGCATTTTATTTATTAGCATAAATTATTTAATGTTTATCTAGTCACTGATTCTATAGTTTAATAGTTGATTTGTGAATTTCTCTATTTCAAAGCATATTACAATTTTAGTTCTCTAATTATATGCACTGGGGTGGGTAGTGATAACGGTAATGCCCAATTCAAGAAGAATTTCTTTTTTATTATGAACTTGGAAAAATTTTTTTTAAAAAATCACGAGATTAATTTTTCTCGACTATCCAATAAGTTGGAAGCCATAATTAATTATGTTTACTCATTCAAATCTGCATGAGAACTCGCACATTATAATTGTGGGGTCAAATTAAGAAGATCATATCTTACATTACATGACATCCCCCAAAAGATAGAAATTTTAAATTAAATATTGATGGAACTCGCAAGAGATGCCTGAGATGGACAATAGCTAGTGGCATTTTGCGAGATAGTAGAGGCACTTGTGTGGGAGGGTTTTTTTTGGGCTCCTTGGAATTGGTACTGCAATTGAAGCGGAAATGTGAACTTTTGAAAATTATTTTGGAGTTTGCTAAAAGATTGAGTTTCTCAAAACTGGAAGTGGAGATGAATTCATTTATATGTACCGTCAAATTTCTCTAAACCATATTTTTAAGGAAGCAAATATACATTTAGGAAACTAATAAAACAATTACTGTACTATGAGGTCAATGATAAGTCAATCACTGAATAATGTTCATTAACAACTTAAATACTGAATTATGAAAAATGAACGACGCACATCGTTACATGTTAAAAGGAATATTATCGTGAAAAGGATGCAGAAATAAACTCTCTGTAATTCTAATTATAGTTCAGTTTAATAGTTTAATGTTATAATCGCAACAATTGAAACAATTATATGGCGAAAATGATGTCGTACCGCAACGAACTAGTTAGCAAACTTGGCTATCAAAAAAAGAAATTTGTCATTTTTCAAATGAAATATTCTATCAAGTTAATAATAAGAGTTCACATAAATAATTTCTTAGAAGCTTTTACACCTAAACTACCATGCAAGTTACAGTACTTGCATTTTGGAAAGGTAATCACGACTTTGACAATCCTTCAAATTGGGTCGAGCCAGAATTCAATTAGGCCCATTACATTGGTTTAAGCCTAACTCACTCTCCATCTCCATGGTCAGCTCCCTCCATTTCAGCCTTCCTTTGCCCAAAATTCCAACTCGTTGCGCTCAGAGTTCCGGCGGAAAACACAAAGTTGGAAAAGAAACCAGCCGGCAGATTGCCGCTGTCTTTTTGCTCTACGGCTCTCGCTCGCCTCCTTTTCATTACTGACACCAAGTAATCTTCCTCAGTTTGATTTCCTTATTTCTAGAACCATAGTTTTAGTATTCATTGCTCCATTTGCAAGCCGAAACCATTGTAATAATGACGTAAAGGTCACCCATGCGTGTTTTATTTAGCTAGCGTCAAATTTCAAGCATCACTCTTGAGTTTTACACTACCGGGTGAAAGCAATTATGGATGTAACTGTGCCAACGAATCATTGCCCTGAGGGGCGTTGTTTATTTGACCCTCGGAGCACAAGAAAAAGTTGTTTTAGAAGTAGGGCTAGAAATGGGTTTGGTTCCAGCATTAGGTCAATTAGATTTTTTATTGGTACTCATGCTGATAGTTTTGAATTCAGAAAACCCGAGGGGCCTCCTCAGAAGCACAGGCTAGAAAGTGTTTGTGTGGCTTCCAGGGTTGAAACGATTGGTCCCACTAGTAAAATGCGACATGTAGGGAAAAAACCTAACGGTGAGAGAGCTGGCTCCGACTCCGAGTTAACTCCTATAAACGGATCACAAAGTTCCGAGGAGTTGAATAGCAATGATCAACTCCGTCAACTGGTTAGAAACGGCGAATTCGAAGAAGCTTTTAAGTTTCTCGAGAGCATGGTATATCGAGGTGACATTCCAGATATTATCTGTTGTACAAGTTTAATTCGTGGATTTTGTAAGATTAGTAGGACAAGAAAGGCAGCCCGGGTAATGGAAATTTTGGAAGTCTCGGGGGCAGTTCCTGATGTGATAACGTACAATGTATTGATCAGTGGGTATTGCAAGTGCGGGGAGATTGATAATGCATTGCTGGTTTTGGACCGAATGAGTGTTTCTGCAGATGTTGTTACATACAATACAATTTTGCGATCTTTGTGTGGTAATGGAAAACTAAGGGAAGCCATGGAAGTTCTTGATAGGCAGTTGCAGAAGGGGTGCTATCCTGATGTAATTACATATACAATATTGATTGAAGCTACGTGCAAAGAAAGTGGGGTTGCGCAGGCCATGAAGCTATTTGATGAGATGAGGAACAAAGGGTGCAGACCTGATGTTGTCACTTTCAATGTTCTAATCAATGGGATTTGCAAAGAAGGGAGGTTAGATGAAGCTGTCAAGTTCTTAAATAACATGTCTTCGTATGGATGCCGACCAAATGTGATTACTCATAATATTATCTTACGAAGCTTGTGTAGTACTGGGAGGTGGGCGGATGCAGAGAAACTACTAGCTGAAATGGCTCGAAAAGGATGTTCTCCAAGTGTTGTTACTTTCAACATATTGATTCACTATTTATGCAGAGAAGGTTTGCTTGGTCGAGCCATTGATATTTTGGAGAAGATGCCAAAGCATGGATCCACCCCAAATTCCTTGACTTATAATCCTTTACTTCATGGGTTCTGCAAAGAGAAGAAGATGGATAGAGCAATTGAGTATTTGGATATAATGGTATCTAGGGGCTGCTATCCTGATATTGTCACCTACAACACTTTACTCACTGCATTATGCAAAGATGGAAAGGTCGATATTGCTGTAGAGATACTAAATCAGCTAAGCAGCAAGGGTTGCTCTCCTGTATTGATAACTTACAACACTGTGATTGATGGGCTGTCAAAGACAGGGAAAACTGAACATGCGTTAAAGCTTCTGGACGAGATGCGAGGCAAAGGTCTAAAACCGGATCTAATTACATACTCTTCCCTCGTTGGAGGGCTTAGCAGGGAAGGAAAAGTCGATAAAGCGATCAACTTTTTCCATGAACTGGAAGGAATGGGCGTACGGCCCAATGCCGTTATCTATAACTTCATCATGCTTGGTCTGTGTAAAGCTCGGCAGACCAGTCGGGCAATTAACTTTTTGACTTACATGGTAGCTAGAGGATGCAAACCCACTGAGGGAACATACACCATTCTCGTTGAAGGTATTGCCTATGAAGGTTTTGTAGAGGAAGCTTTGAAGTTACTGAACGACTTGTGCTCCAAAGGTGTGGTTAGAAAGAGCACTGCCGAACAGGTTATGGTTAAGCGATAGGCTCTTCTATTTTCCACTGACTTCTTAGTTCTTTCACAGGATATCTCCTGGAAATAATTCAATCCTAAATCAATTTTGCTCCATGATCATTTCTGAGAACATAGTATTTACACTTTACAGCTGCTGTTTACTGCGAAAATGGTGACATTTTTTGTGTTCTTTGAGCCTGCGATTGAAACAATTACTGATGTTATGTTTCACTTGGGGGAATTAAATATATGTTGCGTTGGGCATGAACTTATAGCTCAAATTTTGCCAGTTCTTGTATTAACTAGGTGGATTGTGAGAAAGCAATGTAGTTGCACTCTCACACAATCTGTCTGTTTTTGGCAAAAAAATATTAGAAACAAGGGAAATTAACAAAACAAATATTGGTATATTGTTTAAGAACTCTGAACTACGAGAAATAAAGAAGATAAATTTTGCTTTCATATTTTTCGTTAAAATTTAAATTTTTTAAAACTATTTATTAACTTGAAGTATAATCTCAACCTCAAGCACGATCAATATTTCAATCGATATGTTTCTAATTTATATCAGATTTTTTCTACTCATTGGTTTTCAGGACTGAGTTGGCGAACAATAGGTATGAAACATATATTAAAAATTGATTGATTATTGTATCTAGAATACTATATTTTGATACATTGATTGATATGCGAATAGAAGATATATTTATGTTGAGGAAACTAAGATTTAGCAGCGGAAGACAAATATCCACTGTGGAAAGCACCATTTATGCAACATATATTTGTCTTCTGCTGTAATAAAATAAGTCCTTGGAATAAAACTTATTTACCATAGAGGAAGACGCGTCTCTACCCCAGAAAATATATTTTCTGCAGCAGATACTTGACTTCTGCTGCGGAAAGTAAGTCATTGACTACAACTATTTTATGTACGAGTTCGTTTTGGAAAGACAATTTATCCGATGCGGAGAAAATTTTAAATTTTTAATGAAAAAAGTAACTGCGAAATTTGTCTTCTTTATTTTTCATATTTGAAAATTTTAGTTATCCGTAAAATTAATTTAAATTTTAAATTGTCACTAATAAAATAATTCAAGATTTGTTTTGTTCACCACCTTGAACGTATGAATTGGGTCTCGTCTGGTCAAATGTTTCAGTTGTTACAAAATTTATTTCTCTTATTTCACTTGTTGTAGTTTGTACTATTTTATGGAACCTTTTTAATAATACTTTTAGCTTCAACCACTAAAAATACACACGCATAGAAGATATCTATACAAATCATATAATGCATCTATATATTTTGGGTAACAAAGTCATATATTGTATAGTTTTCCGTATTCTCAGTACAATATTATTTGTTTTAGGTCGAAACCCGGATATTTTTGTTCTTATGGTTATCCCAAAATGCATTGTACTAAATAAGGATGAGAACTTTGTTTATAAACCATGCATTTTTTATTCTCCCAAGTGATATAAGATAGTGCAACCCTATTAGCATGTGCCGAACTTTTATTTGAATCATTCTTGTTTTCACAGGGCGAACTGTCATAATCTCCCCCTTCTGGAACCCAACTTTCTCATTGCCCACACTTCTTGTTGTGCTTTAACTCTTATATTATTTGTAATGTCTCTAATTTTTTCAATATAATATTTTTCGCTCGGGGTCGAAACTCGTATAATTTTAGTCTGAAAATTAGTCTAAAACGCATTATATTAGCCAGAAAAAAAAAACTATACTTATAAACTATGCATTTTTCACTTTTCAAATAATGCGAGATTATTCAACCGGCGTATATAAACCAGAACTTCGCTTAGGTACTCTTGCCATCCCATATCAGACTGTTACATAAAAACTCATTAAAACTTATATTCATTTATAATTCTTTTTTATTTTCTTAATTTGAAGGACAGCCCTCAATCAGTTAAAGCTACCAGAGAAAGAGAGAGATCAAACAAACAAACAACATGATAACCTCATCATTAGTCTCGACGGCAATATAAGATTACATTGACACAGTGCTGAACCCCAAACTCTCAGCTTTATCATTAGCTAGTGCCAATATTACGACTATGACACTAGCTTTCAGTAATAGGCAATCAGATATACGTAAATATTTTACAACACTGAACGAGAATTCAATCCTTTCCTGCCTTCCATACATGCGATGGGTAAGGAGGTAGAAAATTGGTATAACTCACCGGAAAATGCATCTTCTTCTAATTCTCCTGAGTCCAAAATATTGTACCGATAATTGCGTCGAATGATGTATCGTCAATGTCTTTTCGTCTTTGTTCTTGGTGTCCTTGATTTGGTCGACTCGTTGGGTGGCTTCCATATGATATCCTCAAGATTACCACAGAAGTTCTTGAAGAACTGCATGCGAGGAGAACAACAGCCCTTCTAAAAACCGAAGAAAACAAATACAAAACTCAAAATAATAGCGTATTTTGGGATAGTTCTAGTTTGAGCTCGAGCCAACCTACCTTGAGGTACTCACTAGCATCTCCAGCTACTCTCTGAACGTCTACCATGATGAAAGTAGGTGCAATTTCAAAAATCTTCATCCAAAAAGTTACCGATCAAATCACTCCGGCAGTGGGGAGAGAGAAGGTGAAACTCAATTGTTTAAATCATGGAAACATACCTCAAGAATAACCGAGAAATGAGACGTTTTACTCGACGATAACCCTTCAACTCTCATCTGTAATTTACCAGAATTTCGATTAAGAATAGAAAAAATCACATTGCCATCCGAAATGCAGTTGATACACACATACATCTAGAGATTTCATTGATAAATCTGAAAAGGGTTACCTTATAATTTCGAATATGTGTCTTAAAACCCATCGATTGAGCAACAACTTCCATGGTCGATAATATCACCTTTGCAGGCTTCTGGGAGACGAAGCGAGTCTGATACTTTATAGAGTCCTGTTTAAGACACAACTCATTTGAATTTCTAAAGAGTGGAAAACATATGCCAAAAATGAGACAAATCCATCATCATACCTGGCCACGATCAAACAGAGTTGCAAGATTCAACCCTTGAGATAAAATTATTAAGTCAAATGCATTAAGATTAAGAGGGCCTCGGTCCTCACTCCCAAATTCTTCGTCGTCGAGCCTTTGTTCCTAGTATACAAAATAGTTGAGTGAGTGGAGGGAAAAGGAGTGGAAAGGATGTTTCAGTGATTAATGGAGATAGAGTATAGGATGCTAAAACACCAACCTCGGGATCATCAAAAACGGCATTTACATCGTCCAGATTTACATCTTCGTATTCAAAAAGTCTGACAGGATCATAACTCTTCTTATACCATTCATCCTCCCTGATCTGATCAATTGAGATTCGCTACAAAAATTGGAAAACTATTTACCAAAAGGAATAAAACACCAAAACACCGAGATTGAAGGCGTTCGTTTCTGAAAGAAAAAACGCGTGGCAACAAATAAAATTACACTAAATAATGAAGTTCTTCGCATATTTTAAATGGCTGACTTGTGCATCAGACACCAACCAATTGTTTCTTGATTCACATTTCGTGATCTTCGACGTATATGAAAATCAGGTAATGGAAGAGAGGATAGTGCAGAGAAAAAACTTGTCCAGGAGTCCATACTTACAGTTTCCGGATTTGGATCCAAAATTCTATGGATTAAAGATTTCGCTCCGACTGGAAACCAGGATGGACATGTAAAATCGGCATTTTCAACCTGCAGAAAGAAATCAAAATAACTGAGTGTATATGGCAATGGCATTGACTGACACCTTCAATTTGAAACGAAAAACGTCTACCATGAAATCCAGCACCCAAAAAGACTTCGATCAAATGTTAACAATGGAGATGGGTTATGATACATGACATCAAAAGATTGCTCAAACCAAACGCTGCACCATTTCATTCATATATGTTAGAGTTTAGTGACCCAAATTCTTTTGAATCCGGCAAATAAATTTGCATTATGGATTTCATTTAGAGTTTTGTTTTTCCATGTCAATTAATGTAAGTTTGAGTTGCAAATCTCGCGGTTGTATTTCGGTCTTTATTCCTCTCCCCGTGGTTTTTTTCCCAAAAGGGGTTTTCCAAATAAATCTGGGTATCTCATTTTTCGATTTTTCTTTTTCAATTTTGTGTTCGATTTCTAAAAATATACCACAATAATTGGAGGAAACCTAGTTTTCACCGTGAAACAAGACCATAAAACTTTTTAACTTTTCTGAAAAATGCCCGAGCGAAAGAGCATCGTACAATGAGGATAATTGTAAACGTTCATGCCTTACTATATAGCGTGGTGAGATCAAGCTCATCGAATGGAAGATATCCAGCCATCAGTACATAAAGAATTACCCCACAGGACCAAATGTCTGCCTTGGTACCATCATAACCTTTGTGACCAAGCACCTCTGGAGCAACATAATTTGGAGTTCCGCAAGTTGTTCGAAGCAAGCTAACTCCCTGCAGGAAAAAAACCATTAACACATTTTGCATCGTCTTCAGTAACAGATGAAACGTCTACGCGAAATAGTAAAAAGCTTTTTAAGCATCTTACTTCTTCAGGCAATGCACTAAGACCAAAGTCTGAAATCTTCAAATTACCTTGGGAATCAAGAAGAAGATTTTCGGGCTGCTTAAGAAAATAAGCGGAGTTAGAAGAAATTTTTCGATTTAAATTAAAAAAAGAAGATAGCGGGTACGAGATTTCAGTTGAAGGACACTCGAACCTTCAAATCTCTGTGGTATACTCCCTTGCTGTGGCAGTAATCGACACCATCAATAAGCTGTTGGAAGTATCTCCTCGACTCAGCTTCGCTAAGACGCCCTTTGTGAATCTGCATCAATCCGAGAGTTAAGTTACCCATCATTTAACTGCAGAAGAAATTAACGCCAAATTTGCAAAAAGATTGTCAATGTGGTAGCACTTACTATTTTATCAAATAATTCACCGCCTGTAATGAACTCTAGGATTATATATATCTTCGTACGGCTAGCAAGAACCTAAGAATGACCATTTTGAGCAGTAGCGAGCGTTAGAAGTTGGGGATCAAAAAGTTGGAGAAATGATTAGCTGAAAATGAAATAGTTTCATGCCTCATGAAGACGAACGACATAAGGGTGTCTGACAAGCTTCATGATGGATATCTCCATTTTTATCTGCGAGATAGTGAAATTATAAGGTAACAAAAGAGAAGCTACAGAGTGATTCCATTAAATCTCGCCACCGCAAGAGCACACCATAGCTTTTTTCTTTGTCCGACATCTATAGCATCAAACCTCAGTAGCAAATTTTAAGCATTTCAGCCTTCAATTACTGTTCTGTGTTTCAAACGATGGTCCACAAGAAACAGCGAAATTCGTATTTTGAACCAAGATTGACCAATTCCATCTGGGTTCATAGGAACGGTATCAAATTCAGAGAAATGGAGAGAGAAAGTGATGGAGAGAACCTGGTCTGCCATCTTGTGCTTGATGATGGTGCTCCGGTCAAGTATTTTCATAGCGACACTCTCGCCGGTCTCCGTGTTCTGAGCAAACTTTACCTTAGCAAATGTTCCCTCCCCGATCGTCCTCCCCACCTCATACTTCCCCACTTTCCTCACCACCATTTCTCCCGTCAATTTTCCTTCCGCTTCCTGCAACCCACTTTACTCTCTACGACGCTCTCTCTCCCCCCCTCTCTCTCTCTTCCATAAAAGCTTGAGGAAAGCGCCCCTAGTGTTGACAAGAGAAAGATGCTTGCAATTTCCAGCAATACTCGAACTTTACCAAAAACATTGGAGCTTCTATTACACTGCTTTGTCTAATTTAAGAAACCAAATTACTATAACAAATTGAGCTAACCTTTTACGACAAAAAAAAAAAAGAAAAAGACATTTATTAAATTAAAAGAAAATTAGATATTAAGTATGAATAAATAACTTCATATTATACTCAATTGAGCTGGCCTTTTCTTGTTCCAAACGTCATCGTGCCTACAATGCAAAACGTCAACGAAAAATCTTCTAAAATCAGGTTGTTTGTTTCCCACAAAATCGTTTATTTTCATTGAAAGATTTCTAATTTGTGAACACGATCACGTTTCGTCTTCTTCTTTTTCTCGTTTGGATGAGTTCATACGCCAAACATCCATGGCTAACATAGAATCAGACGCCATTCACATCGCAGACACGTCGTTTGATGTTCAATTTCAGGTGGCCTACTCTTTCGGTAGTACACAGTAACTTCATCAAGCTTCTTCTTTTTCTTCTTCTTCTTCTATCAGACATTGTTTGAACAAAGCCTGTCGATATACAGAAAAGGAAATAATTTTGCATTGCCTCCACATTTTCATTCAAACAGTAGAACCACTTTTATTGGGCAGAGTAAAAGAGCCTCCCGTCCACTTGTTTTCACCTTGGGATATTCCAGCAAGGCAAAGAAACTGATCCACTCAATTTCTAATTCAGATTATGGAAGTTTGAGACCTATCAGACGCACAAAAAGATGTCAAACAAGGAAACTAGAAGAGCAATGAGAGGAAGAAGTCACAACCCAACTTCAGTACAACCATTGAATTTTTGTTAAGTTCAATCTTAAGAATCGCCCATGATCTCAGACATCGGAGGAAGAAAAAGATTATGGCTATGGATAACGACGCTAAGAATCACAGTCGTAGTTCTGCCATGCGGCCAGCTTTGCCGACCATGCTCAATTCAGCGAAGAAAAGCAAAGCATATGAAGAGGGTTCTTGGCCGAGGCCGTGGCTTCAAAGGCAGTTACAGAGAGGGCTGTGGTGGCAAAATATGCAGAGAAAGACTGTAGAGACAGAGGTTGCAAGTCTGTTTAAGTTGACAAAACATTGTTTTATTCGACGGAAATCGATGAACTACACGAACAAAACTGGTCCCCAGGTTCTCTGTCCTCGGTTTCAAGTATCCAAATTGCAATAACCAAGTCTTGGAACCATCAAATTCACACTTACAAATGATGTACAACAATTTAGTCCAACACCATCAAAAATAATTCTATCTATAAACAGCAAAACATTTCCCAAAACCCTATATTAAGAAAACATCCATTATATGATTTCAAATTAATAAACTTGGACTTAGAAAAAACACACATCTTTTATTCTTTTGATCAAATGCCAGAGGTCTGTGGCAGCTTAGGAACAACCTTAGCGTCCTGGGTCAAACTGCCAACACCTGGTCTTCCATCAACTGTAGGGGGCACAGGCGCCATTGCCTGATAGGACGGCGCAACACCTGTCGACGTTGCTGTATAGAAAACCTGTCTTCCCGCCGCGTCATATCCAACCTGCGCATACCCAGTCTCAGCCATGGCACCCTTTGGCTGCATCATTTGTATCCCTTCAGTTGTGTAACCACCGACCTTTGGTTGTTGATATGAAGCATGTTGAGGTACTGCATTATATACATCTGGTATAACTCTTTGCATGCCGTAATAAGCTTGGCCAACAGGTCCCTGCATTTGTCTGATTGTCTGAGCCTGGTATAGCCCAGCCGCCGTTGGAATCAAATAAATTGGTTGTTCCGTTCCCGTAGGAGTGGGAGCTGCTCCCACTGGATACATACCGGTGGGCATGTGACGCTCTTGAAAGTACGGCGTCGGGATTGGCATTGGAACTGGGGCTTGAGCTGAGAAAGGCGAAGCAATGACTTTTTCTGGAATTTTCTGACTGTAATAATCACTTGGGGAGGTCCAAGAACTGACCTCGTCGCTTTTCCGTTGGATTAAAGCTTGCTCTTGGCTAGCAATTTGTAGCCTCTGTAATTCCTGGATCTGCAATTGGATTTCCGAGAGAGACATCACTGGATCTCCAATCACTTGCCGGTCCTCCGACCCACAATCCGATCCGGCAGTAACGTCCTTCGTCGTAGAATCTGGAACAGCATGGGCAGGCGAGGATTCCGCCAATTTTGAAGCCGGTAAAGGCGGATATCCTTTATCTAACCCGAACAGAAAATCTGGATTGGCTTCGGGATTCGCCGGAACCGCTGGGAGCGAAGAACCTCCAGTGGGCTGGATCTGCACGGAATTCAACGCATCGACAAACCACTGACGTTCCGATTTGGAATCGTTCGATCCAAAACTCGTCGGAGCTGATGAATTCAACGGGAAAAGAAACAGCCGTAGCCTCGCGGGTTTAGCAGACGCCCGATACAAGCGGTCGTATTCCGACATCATGTGTTCTAGGTCTTCATCATTAGTAACAGATATCAAGGCATCGAGATCTTCTCCTGGGAGTTGGTACTTAAAACAAACACTAGAATCAGATAGAGAGGATAGCTTGGAAGAAATGGCAGAGAAGTTGATTCCCCGATCAACTGCTAGAATCTTAGTTTCCCCTCCGATGTAAGCGAGCTGATTATCATGGGCCCTGGGTTGGATTTTTCCGCCGTAGCTGCACATAAATTTAACCTTATCACTTATATTGCCTCTGTTACTGTTCCCGGTGGCCATGGCGGTAGAGTTGGGCTGAGGTTCGTCCCAAGCGGGGTTCTCGCAGTCGATTTCTCGGGAACGAGGGGAGGAATCTCGCGAATCAGGATACGAAGAGTAAGAATAATTCTCCATAGGAGAAACCTGGAAGAGCAGTGAAAGGGGACCAAAGAAACAGAGAGGTTTTGGTAATGGTTCTAGGGTTTCGAAAGATGAGGAGAGGAGCGTCAAAGGAGAGAGATCAAGGGAGGGAGGAGGAGTTGTTGGGTAACGCATACAGCTGCGTTTTGTGAAGGAGTGGAACCCACTTATTAGTGTGATTAGGAAGGATTTGGTGGGTGACCCTCGAAAGCAAACACTCATAAACGAAGGAAAAATGACAAATTAACCTCGAATGCGATAAGTTAATTATTATCTTTTATTTTTTAATAAAATAATAATAAACTTAATATTACTATCATGTTTACTGTTAAAAAATTGATAAGGTGTTGCTGTGTCTAAGATCGGGTCCTGGGACGCCGCATATCTCTAGAACTCTCTGTTTTTTATGCATGTCTACTTCACAGTCCGCAGTAGTTATTGATTTTTAGTGTTTCATAATTACTTCAAAGTCTCTATGTATATGTTTTATGAATCCAATGTTTTTATTAGATTTTTGACCTCTTCACTTTCAAAAGATCATAACTTTCGCTATAAATATCAAACTTGATCACATAATGTATCAAATCGAAGCTCTCTCAGAGCTCTATTATTTGTCATCAGGTTTAGCCCATGACCCCATTTATTGGGACCAAAATCACTCCTTTTAAGCCCTCAAATATGGGATCAAAAATTTTTTCAAACACCGTCCCAAGCCAAATTTGGCCGTCTCCTTCTTTCCACGGACCGCTGGGGCGTCCAAGCCAAATTTGACCTTCTTTCCACGAACGCCGCGGCTCTAGATCAATTTGTTAACGACAAACGTGACAGCGATGTTGACTTTGTCATTTTCTTATACATCAGTAGTTAATTTATTAGAAAATAAAATATAGTGATTGACTTGTCATTGATCTCAAAACACGATGGTTAGTTTGCCATTTTCCTTAAATTGAATTTTTCTTTTTTGTGAGTTTATTATTTTTAATTGACTAAAGTTAATGATTTATTATTTAACTATATTCTAATAATATTAATAAAAAAATATTTCAAATTAGTCATTTAAATTCTAGAGTTGAATTTAAATATTATTTGTTAAGTTTTTTATTATTTTACAAAAATTAAATTATTGAAATAGGACTCATTAAATATTATTTTTTTCAACAAAAAATCATTAATAAATTAAGTAAGATTGGAGAAAAAAAAGGGCTGAAATTGATGTCTCAATCTTAAATTATGAAGAACAAATTTAGCATCTAGAGATTTGTTGCCAAACTCAAGAAAATACCCATTTTGGTAAATAAATCCTACTAATTACAACATTCTTATTGTGATTATACGTGATTATGGTATAAAATATTAACGAAATTAGCGTTAATTCAAATCAGGCATCACCAAAGCTTAATAAAATATAAATTATTTACGATTATGGTATGCTCAATCATTCAGCATATTCTTTTCCAAAAGGGCATGTGCGTTTTGGTTAAATTTTATTACTTGGCAGTCTCACCATCTCAAAAAATAAAATGGGGAGATTAACAAAATAGTCACTAAACTATAACGATAAGTCAATCATAAAATAATTTTTGTTAACAAATAAAATACTGAATTTATGAGAAATGACTAGATCAAGCATCGCTGTCACATTTTTCGTTAAAAATTTTAATTAATTTCCGCAGAGGAATGTTAGTTTTCGTTCCACTGCAGAACGTTTTCTTTTCACTGTGAAAAATGCGTTTTTGGAATATGACTCACTTTCGTAGCGGAAGATTACTTGCCTCTGCGAAAGTAATTTTTTCCACAACGAAAACAAGCTCTTTCCCCTAAAAAAAATATATTATTTCTGCTCTATTTGTTGAATACTTTATCGTTTTTTAATGTACCAAACAATGAATTTTTCAGCGAATTCCCTCAATGAATTGAAAACATGTCTAGTTTTGAGTATATCGATTTTTCAATAAACAATTAAATAAAAATATTATATTTTGATATTAAAATCGATTTTGAACACGTAAACATTTCTAAAACCAATATTCCAGTAAATTTTCTTAGTAAATCATAAACATGTTTAGTTTTGAGTACACTGATTTTTCAACAAACTTCTATTTTGATACTAAAATCAATTTTGAACAGGTTATCGTTTATAAAATCGATTTTTCGGCGAATATCTATAGTGAATCGGAAACATGTTTCGCTTGTAATACATTGATTTTTCAACAAAAATTTAACAGAAAATCTCTTATTTAATATCAAAATCGATTTAAAATAAGTTAATTGAAAATCTTTCATTTTGGAAAGTCTTCTAATTTTTAATATTTCTTTTAACAAGTTAACGACGATATTTTTGTTATTCATTTCTTATAGTTGAGTATTTTATTTATTATCAAAAATTGTTTAGTGATTGACTTGTCATTGATACCATAGTTTAGTAGTTGTTTTGTTAATTTTCAAATTAAATTAATTTTTAAACAACAAAGAATAAATATACTGTATATTATTTTGATAATTTATTATTTAAAAATTTAATATAATTTCTTTTGGAGGGAAGGAGAAGTCAAAGAGATGGCTTCATAATCTAGGTAGTCAATGCTTAAACAAGTCCACTACTACGCTTCGGTTACGTTAGCACTCTCTCTCCTCTCCACCTTCCGCCATGGCCGCCACCTGTTCGAGTAACTAACAAAGAGAAAAAGGTGAAGGCCAAAACTCGGAAATGGGGAAGAAGAGACTGAAAAGTGATGTCCTTACAACAACGTTAAAAAAAAACATCTTCTTTTTCCGTATTTTCAAGTATTCCAAAACTTAATGAAATTTCATTGCCTTCTTTTAATATGTCATCGACATCGGCGGTCGCACAGACTGTCGGCGATGTTTTAGCGACGAGCACATTGAAGGGCTTTTACGTTTAAAGCTAATACTTTTTGTAACGCGTCATTCTCTGTTTGTTTTGATAACTGGGTACAAAAAAATTCGATCAAAAGCTTAAAGCCAGCAAGTTTCAGTACAGACTAGGGGATGACAAGTGGGGCTAGGACCCTTATTTCTCTCGTGAAGATGAACAGCAGCCTCGTGAAGGAGAAATGTCTTCATTTGGGCATGTTTTCTCTTCCTTTTCCATCAAGTATTTAGCTCAACGACATATGAAACAGCTGTTCATGACGACCTCGTTTTTGGCCCTTTGAAATCCGTAAATGAAATTGTACAAGTCATTTCTACTGTTGTCGTTCGAATGCAGCCTGGGAACAAATTCTAGCAGACGAATTCTGTGGGAGAGAGAAAATGGTGGTTTTCGTCAATACTTTCAGAGATACTGTGGGCTGTCATCATTTTGTTTTCTTAGAGAGAGAGAGAGAGAGAGAGAGTTAACTGTTGACTAAGAGTTGGGGAACTAAGTGAGCCATTGATCGACTGTAAATAAGCCATGGAACGACAAATACAGACAATCATCACGACGTCGTTACATAGTGGTACTATATTCCATGATAATAACTCCCCATGGAGAGAAATATAAGAACAAGATTAACATTGCTCATGATGGTATGTACAATTATTATGAGAATCTGCTCCATTCTTCTGTCTTCAAAGATGAAACAGGAAAAGTGGGTCAAACTTTTCGATACTGCATCGTTAAATGAAGTTTGATTGCAACGATTTCGGTGAAAAGGACACGTAAAATCCAACCTTTGATTGGAGGGGAAGAGGCTGACGTTCCGTATTTGACAACATTCAAAGCTTTAACGTAGATCCATGGCAGACCTGTAAAAGTTCATTTCATGCGTGGCTAGATTTCTTTGAATTCATGCGAAGAGTTATTGTTCTTTAACTCTGTGTGTTTGTAGAGTTAACCGCCTATATATTCCGTAGCACGATCCAGTTCATTGCATCAAGCTTTTTCTTGGCCAATATCATCAGAGAGAGAGAGAGAGAGAGAGAGAGAGAGGAGGGAGATGGAACTCAATGAAGTGTTAGTCTCTCTGCGAAGAGAAGTTTGGGAGGATGACATTCCCACTGAAATGGACGATCTTTTATCCCCTGACTGGCCCTTCTATCCCTTGTATCAAAACGCGGCTGATTTTGTTCCACGTTCTTCGTTCGGAGCACTGTTCCCGTCGTTCGAACGAAGCTTCACCAGCTTCCCTTTGGATCAAGCCTGGTACTACCCTTCTGCTAACGATTTATCAGGAATGGAAAACACCGATTCTTCTTATAATGGCTTTCAAACATCCCCTTTTACGCTCCCCATTTCTTATTTGCACGAAGAAGAACTCTGTGTACTTCCGTTTGAAGCCTCTTGCGAAATGGAGGAAGTTCGAACGACGGAAGTGGACGTTCGAACAAAGAAATTGCAGAGGAGGCCATCGAAGAATCTGATGTCCGAGAGAAGACGAAGAAAGCGACTGAATGAGAGGCTCTCGATGCTACGATCTATTGTCCCTAAGATAAGCAAGGTAAACCACGAACATGAGTTTTAATCGTAGTTTTTCCTTTCAATTTCTGGGTGGATTATTATGAACAGATGGACAGAACTGCTATACTTGGAGACACCATAGATTACATGAAAGAACTGTTCGAGAAAATCAGCAACTTAAAACGAGAAATCGAAGTGGGTGCTAATCAGTTTGAGTCAGTGGGTCCTTGTAGGGACGTCAAATTAGACGAATTCTCGATTAAAACTTTCCCAAAGGTACATAAACTCCATCAAATCTCCATCATTGTTTACAGCAAATTTCAAGAAATTACATTTCAAGGAAAAAAATCACAAATATTCATTCTAAGCCATGGCTTTACAGCTGGAGGTAGAAGAAAGAAATGGCGAAACTTGGATCGAGATTCGCTGCCCAGGAAAGCCTGGTTTATTGTCACTGACAGTGAATACTCTCGAAGCATTGGGCCTTCAGATCAAAGAGTGCGTTATTAGCTCCTTCAATGACTTTGCAATGCATGCTTCTTGTTCTAAGGTAATCAAAAACCCTCATTTTTCCTGTTATTCGTTGAAAAAGAAAGCTTTGGGTTTTGTTTTGATGAGCATCATTGGTGTGGCGGAAATAGGAACCCAAGCAAGGAACAATGGCGGGTCCTGAAGAAATTAAGAATGCATTGCTCAGAAATGCAGGCTATGAAGGAAGACGAACGTAGAAAGTACAGGCAGATTTGTGCTAAAAGGTTGCTGGAGACTCCTTTTTCCAATCTCTCATTTTTGTACTTAAATAAAATGGGTATTTGAAGCCCAATTAAAGCCCATTTCAATTTCCTGGCCTATTTATAAGCAACGGCCCAAACTTATAGCGTGAAGACACGCGCAAAGCGTGCAAGACGGTGGGTGTCAGTTAATGATGGTTAATAATAAACTCACCTCCATTATGGTCTTAAAACAGCAGCAATTTAAAACAATGAGGACCCCCTTGTAAACGCGCGTCCTGGCGAGTCAAGAGCACGGAATTATAATAATGGACAGAGAACAGAAGACGGAGGATTTGATTGGATGGTGCAATGAGAGGGAGAGAAGGCCGCGTGGGGATAAAAAGATGGTAGGTTCGACGGAGCTGTCAGAAGCCGGCAAGCGAAAATAAAAAGCTGTTTTCTTGTCCCCCGCTAACATCATAGATTGCCTTTCCTCTGTTTTTTTATGTCCCCGTTACATCTCTCTAACTTCCCCCTAACCCTTTCTTAATTAATCTGATCAATTATTAATCCTGGGATTAATTCAATATCAATAACTATCTTTGAAATCAATGCCCAAATCCTGTTATGTTTTTTATCCAAAATTGTAGAGACAAATGTCGTTGTCACTCTAACGTTAAAACCCATCCTAAAATTATTTTTTTTTCTTACTTGAAAAGTTTTCTCCTTATTGTCGAACTTGTCTGTCGGCGTCGACTTCCAAATTCGATGTTAAACTCTTAATCTTTTCCAAGAAAAATGAATTTCACAATTAAATTTTACATTGCGATTGAAAAAGAAAATCAAACATTCAAGAATTTTGAAGTTTACCACGGTGAAAGATGTTCATGGAAGACCTCCATCCTCCTCTGTGTTGTCGGCTCACCAAAGGGAAAAACAAAGTTGATACAGATTGCTAGGAGACATATGTCTTAAGCAAGGGACGTTCGTTTTGAACTGAAGGACGTCTGTTTTAAGCTGAAACAACGTTGTCTTTGTCAATTTTAAGTGAGAGATGTCCGTTGTTTGCTAGGGACATCCGTTTTAAGCTGAGAATGACGTCGTTTTTGTTAGTTTTTAGCAAGAAACATTCGTCATAGGTTGAGGGACGTCAGTTTTAATCGAGGAATATCTGTCGTAGGTTGATGGACGTCCCTCGCTTAAAATGAACATCCCTCTCTTAAAATGAACGTCCCTAGCTTAAAATTGACAAAGACGACGTCGTTCCTAGGTTAAAACGAACGTCCCTCACCTAACAGCAGATGTTCTCACTTAAAATGGACAAAGACGGCGTCGTTTCAGCTTAAAACAAACGTCTCTCAGTTCAAAATTAACATCATTCGCTTAAAATGGACGTACCTTGCTCAAAACAATTGTCTCTCGCTTAAGACAGAAGTCCCCGATTATTTATGTCATTCGTTGTCGGTTGGATCAATCTCTCGTCGTTGCGGGACGTCCGTTGGATCAATCTCTCATCGTTGCGGGACGTTGTTGTTGCCTTGAACGTCTCCGTTTGACAGTCCTTGATCTTAACGAAACTCCGGATTTAATATAGACGGATTTTGATTAGAAATGTGACTACGAGATCCTCGACGTTCTTTTTTCATAGTTCAGGATTTTAATTATTCACAAATATTTTTCAAAGTTTGACTTGTCGTTAATCTCAAATTATAAAATATGTGGTGTTAATATCCCTGTATTAATAATACCTCAATTTTAGTAAATTTAATCCCATATAAAAATAAGAGCAATTTTTAAGAAATTATAAATTATAAATTATACTTATTAATATGTGATAGGTTAGAAAATACAAATATATAATAAATATAGTATTCTTATAAATATGAGTAATTATCAATATTAACCATGAAGTATAAATGAATTTTTAACTGTCACATTGAACTTGTATTTTTGACATATAATATCTCAAAGATTGAGAGGTTAACAATAAATACCTTCATCATTAAAAGCTCTGTTAAATAACAGATACCAATATTTTCGTAGACATAAACGTTTATGGGATCACGTATCTGTCTAAAATTAAATATCAAACTTTGATGATGAAGCAGTGTCCTACACTGTACGAGTATTAAATATGAAAAAAATATTTGTTTTTGAGTTAAATTTTTTTTTACAGTAAATTTATACATAAAATAATTATAATAAATAATTTAATTAACAGAAAATATTATACATTATAGAAATAATATTTTCAGCAGTGAAATGATTAACTGTTAATATTTCTAATTTAACATATGTGTTTATTATTAATATCTCAAATTTAAGAAAATAGATAACAAAAATAAAAATTTAAATTTTAAATTAAAAAAAATCTCATTTTTGGTCTTATAAATAATATAAACGTTTAATTTGGGGGGTTTGAAGAGGGAGAGACGCACGTGTGATGGGGTGGTGGAGCATGCGAAAATAGATGGAGGGTCCCACGGAGAAGGTGAGTATTATGGTTTTGGGGGTGTTGTACGTCCTAGGCAAC
>CM039484.1:638611-670097 GCA_022433065.1 Begonia loranthoides | reverse complement strand
TTTTGGGGATTGAAGAAGAAATGAGGAATCTGTCGAGCTCAGAGGCATGATCTCTTGTTTCTCCATTTCTCGCACTTTATTCAATCATTCCAAAAATAATATAAAAAAGAATATATTTTATTTTTTAAAAAATAATAATAAAAAAATATAAACTAAATCTGCTAATGACAGATAATGAGGGGACTTATCTGGAACTAAGTTGGCGAAAACGACACCGGATGGGGGACAGGGATAAAGACGTGTCTTAGTTTTGTGATGGACGGGATGTGTATGAAATGACAAGTTTGCCACTGTAGGAATCAAGTGCTATGCTGATAAGTTTGGCATCAAAATACAGTATAAAAGCATGTGCAGTGCTCTTTCTGCCCCACACCCTCCCCTCCCCTCTCCTCTTTCCCTTTCCTAGTTTATCTTCTTCCTTTTTTAGGTTTAATTTGTCAACCCCGTTGTTTTTCCCTCAAAACAATCCATGGAGCAAGCATGAATAGTTATATCATACAATAATTTAATTATAAATATGAAGGATGTGAATGGTATGATGATAATGCAGGTCATTTCATCCTCTGCCATGTTATTTTGGCGAGTTTGGCTCGAGTTTTCGATCAATCCCGATGCGGTTCGATTTGTTTAAACCTCTGTGATCTTTTGGGTTAAGCAAGAAAAAAAGGGAAAGTTAAGAGCTTTAGAAAGAATTTAGTGGGAAAATGAAAGTGAAAGAAAAAAGAGATTAATTTTAGGGAGACACAGACTGTGTGTGGCCTTTTATCTGCAATTTCTTTTCTTGAAGGCTTATTTTAATGCAAATAGCCTCCCAACAGCGCGAGTAAGCGTTTTGTTACTTTGTGCAAAATGGAGGGTCCGTAGTCTCTCTCTCTCTCTATCCTGCTACTGCTAAGACCAAGAACTGCTATCAATCCTACCCTTCTTCTGTGCTAGTGCTACTGATTTGCAGGTTTATTCAGGTAAACCATTGCAAGTTTCCAACGTCTCAAGCCTTGTTTTTGGGGGTTTTTTTTTTTCGTGGAGGATTTCACGCAGAAGAAAGATTATATTTTTTTTTTAGATGCTGTGCTCTTTTTTTCTGATTTACTTGCTTGGTTTTTTCTGATTTACTTGCTTGGTCTTGATTACTCTTCCTGTTTGGTTGCTGAGAAAATCGAAGGCATAGAAGGTAATATATTTTTGTTGTTTTCATGTTTCATTTCGGTGTCGGGTTTACGAAGAGTTGACAAGCCCGCTGAAAAGTAATAATAAAGTTTTGTGATCGCCTCTATTTCCATCTTCTTCATTTTTTTTTTAAGTATGAATCTGTGCTTCGCTTTCTTCATTTTTACTCTCCCCATCTTTTCTAGTGTGAATTTATTGGTAAGTTTACTGGGTTTCTTTCACATTTGATAGTTTTGGTCTGTGCGAAATTTTGTGTTAGTTCCATGCAATACAACAAAAGTTCATATAACTGTCCGTTTTGGGCCTCTGTTATCGGCTATGGATATTTTGGTGAGAGAATCTGTATCTATGGTGCATGGAAGCCGAAAGACCTTGGATCTATTGCTTTGTCTCCGCTTTGATCTTCCTTATGAATCATGTTAGTGAGAAGAAATAGAACATTTGTGTAAGCAAAGATAAAAGTTTGGAGCAATGAAATCATGGCTGGCTGATGACTAAATTAACTAAATTGGTTTGTGCGTATTTTACATTTTAGTTTTGAGGCTCTTTTATTTCTAGTAAGCGTAGATGAAAGCTCTGGAATGACTGCCGGATCTGATTTTTTGTAGAGTAACTTGATTTATTTTGGTCATAATAATTTGTTAAGGTTGAAAAGTGAATTCTCATGACTCCACCGCTGCTTGGTGTGGGGGAGGAAAATGGGAGCAATGGCATGATATTGACCTCCACAACTGTGATAGAGAGTGTAGGACGTAATAGCCCAGGACTCAAAGAGCACAACTATCTCGGATTATCTGATTGTTCTTCAGTGGACAGCTCAACCATTACCACTGGCTCTGATGGGAGTAAAACTGTACTGAATCTGAAGGCTACAGAGCTTAGGCTCGGCCTTCCTGGGTCTCACTCTCCTCCGAGAGATCAAGACTTTAACTTGCGCAGCTCTCATCCACCCGATGAGAAGCCCCTCTTCCCTTTGCATCCTTCAAGTGATGGGCACTACACTTCTCCTCACAAGGCTCTTGTTTTAGGCAACAAGAGAGGGTTTTCTGCTGCCATGGATGGGTTCTCTCAGGTGAAATTAACTGCTCAATCTGTCGAACTAGATTTTTTAAATTTCGTTTTGAGTCTGTAAATCTCCCATATGTTTGTTTCAGGAAAAATATCATGCTCATACCGAGGACTCCAACTTGGGACTTAAATCTGGCTCAGTTCTCGACAGCCTCGGGGCTCATACTGGGATAGCGAAAGAGGCAATTTTGCATAATAAAGTACAAGAAGGCTCAAAAAATGCCCATGATGATGGACCGAACCAAAATGCGGCTACTATGACCAATAGCAGTGCACCTGCTACCAAGTAAGTTGGATAAAATGTGTATTTGAATTTGATGGTATTCTATGAATCAGCCATGAGAATGATTTATAATCTTCTTTCTCGTAGGGCTCAAGTTGTGGGGTGGCCACCTATAAGATCATTCAGGAAGAACTCCTTGACTACAGCTACAAAGAACAGCAGTGAAGTTGATCGAAAAGCAGCAGCTAGTGCACTTTTTGTTAAAGTCTGCATGGAAGGTGCTCCTTATCTGAGGAAGGTAGACTTAAGAAACTATTCTGCATACCAAGAGCTGTCTTCTGCCCTCGAGAAGATGTTTAGCTGTTTTACAATAGGTGAGCTTTCCAATTCGATGTTGAGATTTTAACCACTCTATGATCATGTTATATATCTTCATCTAATTTCTCATATCTTTACCTTTAAAGTGTAAGCATCCTAGTTTGCTTGGTTGGTGTTATTGTTTTCCATAATGGGTGGCAGGTCAGTATGGGTCTCATGGAGGTCTGGGCAGGGAGATGATGAGTGAAAGCAAGATAAAAGATCTTCTTCATGTGTCCGAATACGTTCTTGCCTACGAGGATAAGGACAGTGACTGGATGCTTGTTGGTGATGTCCCATGGGAGTAAGTTCTACTTCAACCTCAGACTTTGTGATATTGTTAAGTTGCTACAGCATAGCTCTCTCTCTCTCTCTTTCACACACACACATGGCGTCATTCTTGCTCTTGATGAATGTTTTTCTCTGTTCTGGCATTCAGAATGTTCATCGAATCCTGCAAGAGGCTGAGGATTATGAAGAGCTCTGACGCCATTGGCCTGGGTAAGTATCTCGTTTGAAGCAGTGCCAGTTTTTCTAGTTGGTTGACCTCCATCTGCAGAGAGAATTAACAAACATTTTATGAGTAAAGCTGTGATTTTTTATTTTGTGTACAGCTCCAAGGGCCGTGGATAAGTGCCAAAACAGAAACTAACAAGCACTGCTCATGATCTACGCTATCCTTCCAGCAGTCATCTCAGAAGGCCATGTTAGAGAAAAGCTTATGCTATCCTTCTATGGCAGGTGTTGGTCTGGGTAGATTATCATGTGTAGACGCTTTATGACAACTATTATATATGTGGATGCTTTCCTCTATGCGTTTGTAGTTTATGAGATGATCATTCGACTCCCCTACCCGATCGGAATCGGGAGTTGTAAAATCTGTAAATCTGATTGTCTGTGATGCGTGTTAGTGTGATGAGACTACTTCCTTGTAAATTTTCTCTGCTTATATTCTTCTAACTACTGAATACGTTTGTTGATCGACACACTGGAAATCTGAAAGTGATGATATAGGATGGTATAAGTACTGGAAGCCATGGAAGAAGCTCTGGGCTGCAACCTAACCAGTGTAGAAATCGGGATATTATGCAGATGGGAAAGGTTGCTGTTTATGATGAACTGGTCGGCCTTTTTGTCTCTCTTATTTGGGGATGTGTCGGGGAAATTGAAGGAAGTGGGTAGGCTTTGTATTTGAAGATGGGGTTTGGAAATTTGGAGAAACCATAAATTGGTCACAAACATTGTTAGAGATCTAAGTAAAAAAAAAAAATATATATATATATATATAATGTAAGATATTAATTTTATGTGAAGAAACTCTTAGAAAAAAAATTACGTGCAGAAGAATAAATCTACTATGAAGATCAAAATACAACCGCAAGTTTGTGACTCTATCTTACATGAATTTATAAAGAAAACAAAATCCTAAAATGAGAGTTACAATGCGGGTATATCGGTCCGGCCCAATAAAATTCGGGTCACATCAAAATTTAACACTATTTTTATACAAAATACACGTATATTGTTAAATTGAAGGAAGTGGTAGGCCTTGTATTTGAAGACGGGGGTTTGGAAATTTGGAGAAACCATAAATTTGTCACACCGGTATTTGTTAGAGATCAAACGATAATCAAGAAAAAAAAAAAAAAAACGATGTGAGACACCATTTTTACTTGAAAAAACTTTTTAGGGAAAAAATTACGGGTAGAATAATAAATCTACTATGAAGATCAAAACACAACCGCGAATTTGCGACTATATCTTACATGAATTTATAGCGACAACAAAATCCTAAAATGAGATTTACAATGCAGGTCTACTGGTTTGTCCTAGTAGAATTCAGGTCACACTAAAATTTAATTATCTTTCTATACAAAATACACGTATATTGTGTATAGGATTATACCATCACAATTTTAATACGAACGCTCGTCACGTGTCAAGCTTAATATTGGAGGTGGTTGCGAGGCAAGCACGTGGAGTGATGATAATTTGCTGCCTCGTCTTCTTCCGTTATGTTTGGTCAGAGATAATATTTATAGAGGTTGATTGGAGATAGGCTTTTTGAAAAGTGCTTCACCTAAACCAGCCTAACATTTTAACCTTTATCTTTTTTAATCTCATTATCAGTCAATTCCTTGGCTCCGTTAATCACTGTTTATATCGATTAAAACACGCCTAATCTTTTCAAACTACCTTTATTTGTTTAATCAAAGTAGGAGAGCGGAAATAATGGTGTTCTTCCGGTCAGTGATTGACAAAAGCTTTTCCCTAATTAAAGTCTCTACGCGTGCTCCAGGAGAGAGAGAGAGAGACTCACGGAATTCTTCTTATAGTAATTATCAATATTAAATCTAAAACAAGTTTTTATAATACAAAGACTTTGTTAGAGATAGAACAATAATTAAAAAAAGAAAATATGACGTGGAAAATCATATTTACATGGATAAATTCTTTCGGAAAAAAAAATTATAGACAGAGGAATAATTTACTATGAAGATCGAAATATAACTGCGAGTTTTGCGACTCTAACTTACATTAATTTATAAAAAAAAAAACTCTAAATGAGATTTACAATTCGGGCCCACCGACTTGATCCAATAGAATTCGGGTCACACCGAAATCTAACAAACTTATTTTTCGTAGTGGAAGACACATTTTCACTATAGAAACTATCTTTTTCTGCAGTAGATACTTGCTTTATGCTGCGTAAAAAAAGTTATTGGAATAGAGCTTACTTTTTTACAGCAAATACAAATACCATTTTCGTATCGGATACTTGTTTTTCCCTACAAATACTTGTATTCTTATGTGGAAAGTAAGTCATAATAACATGTAGTCGAGAAAATATTGGTGCGTACAAAAACGTTGGTATCTGTCATTTAAATATTTGTACAAAAAGGTTGGTATTTGTACACACCAATATTTCCTCGACCGCCATGAAGGTATTAGGTGTCATGTGTACGTTGCTAGCAAAAATCTTCAGAAATCATGCAAAGAACATTAATGGCGGTCTCTACGACCAAGAAGAAGGATGAGTTATGGTCAAAGGATGAGATTTGATTTCAACTAAGGATCCAAGACCCATCCCCTGCGTCCAGATCTGTTTCCCCATTTCGTCATCTTCTTCCCATAAAAGAGTAAAAGACAATATCCCCATTTAATCAAAAATCTCCATTTACTACTCCAACAGTTTCACAGAATCACGAGACATTGATTGGATTAGCATCACCCACGCCCGTCGTACGAGAATTCTCAATCTAAGACCTTGAACCAGTCGAACTCAGACAGTGCATGGAATGAGTTTGCGTCTATCTCTCATCTGCTTCAGCTTTTGGGAGGATTGATAAACTTGTCGTACCCCAGTCATACGCTGGACCACGGCCTTTATGGACTTCCAACTCCCACATTCTCTTCCCATTCTTCGTCCATTTCCTTGGTTTGAATAGAGCAGTAATGATAGAATCTTCAGGTTCATGCACTGCTCAACATTGTGCTTTGTCTGCAACCTTTAAATAAATACAAATACACAACATCACACGAAGAAAGTTGGAGTGGGTTATAAATGTTTGGCCAAGACGAAGAAAAGTGGGAAAATCTGCGAGCAAAAAATTCTTTCCAACCATTTAAAAATTTTCTCACTATCCAAACACATTTATGGTAGAGTTTCCATACTTTTACTACAATATTGTTTGCTTTGACCTAAAATTCGCACAATTATTTTTTTGGGTTAGCCCAAAACGCGTTGTACTAAATAGGGACGAGAACTCTACTTATAAATCATTTCCAAGTAATGTGGGATTGTGCACCCTATTAGTATGGACGGGAATTTTATAATCAACAGCATTTTGGATCTTTTTTTGCTTCAAAGGCATTTATAATGACAGTTTTTGAGTCTCTCACCAGCAAAACATTCAAACACGTTCTGTTAGGGTTCAGTGTGACCTGGATTCTAATTGGGCCAGACCGGTTTGGCCCTGGCCCACATTGGAGGTTTTCTAATTCCTGTAGAATTAGGGTTTCTAATTCCAGTATTAGTAGGGTTTCCTTTATTCCTATAAATATATGTTTGAGACGCAAAGCTCGTTGTACCGATTTCTATAAGTGATTTCTCCTATGCCCGTAATTTTTTCCCGTCTTGGATTTTTCACGTAAATTCGGTGTCCACTGTTTTTTCTTTCTCTTTTTCAAGTCTCGTTCGTTATTTCAATGCGTTCAAAAACTAGCATCAAGTTCCTTTTCTGAGAAATAAATGGATTAGAAGCTTATGAACACTAGAAGAACAAATCTCCATTCTTGAAATAAAGTCCATACGCCTCAGTTAAACTTTTCCTGTAATTAAAACCATTTATTTTTATCATCTTCCGCTCAAAGATCCACTGCAACAACTTCAGTAAACGGGTGTGATTTATCAAAACGACGAGGGTCTCTGATAAGTTCATGTTGGAGGCCCGGAGTTCCATCAAAAAGCATCCCACATGACTTGTTTTTGTTGCTGGGTTTCTTTCAGAAAATGAAATTAAGCTTTTTTGTTAATTATAATATAATAAAAGGTAAATGCAAAATGACGAAATGAACACAATATTCCCATTCAATCAATGTTGCTTTTGCATGCTTCCACTTATGAAAATTTTAACCTAATTTTTGGACGAGTAATACCTGAAAAAGACGTTATCCTCGTGCTTTGTCATCGTCTTTTTCTTCGTCCACTTTAAAATAAGTAAACTAGATTAAGATCCCTACTCTGCAATCCACCGTTACAAATGGATGATGAATCTAGGGTTTCTGTCCATGAGGTTTTTCAAAAGTGAAAAAATGAATATTATTTTTGACAAGACTCCATGATGAAACCCTAATCTTAACCCAAAACTCCATGTTTAACTATTATCTAGGGTTTCTGTTTTTTTATTCTTCTTTCTTATTATTTTTGCTCTAACATACCTTAACCTTTTAGTTTGATGATTATTGTTGTTTATTGTAAAGTCTGTGGAGTCTATAATTGACATGACCTTGATATGTTGTAACTTACTAAAGACTTTCGCTGTCTAAATAAGTATTTAAAAAAAAAAAAAGGTTGGGCGACACGGTTCATTTTTGGTTTGGGTCTGGTCGGGTCGGGTCACTATTTGTTCTGTCTCGAGTCCTCTCCCCCCGGGATATGACATTTATACTCTCTAAAATTTTTTAGAGTAATGTTATATTTATTCTTTAATTTTATCTCTTAATTCTTATTATCTCACATGTCACTCATTAATTTATGTAATTAATGATTTATTTAAATTATTTATAATCAATTATTACACCAATCAATAAGTATTATATCATGAGAGGCGAGGGCCAATGAACACTAGTCTCATATATGACGTTATTTCTTAATGCATGAATCTCCTTGTCCCCTTCTCACCGTGAATCTATAACTTATCGGATGCATAATTAGTAGCAAATAAATGTAGACTAGTATCCAAGGGCAACTTCCTCATAGAACATCCCACAAAACATTAACGATTGGATAAATGAAAAATTATAAAGGTCTCTAAAATCTTTATTGAGGTTCGAACGAGAATTGAAAAAGAAGCCCAAAAAATAATGAACAGGGAGATTTACGGAGAAAACATAATACGGGTAAAAAAAACAACCGGCAAAGGAGAAAAAACACTAATCAAAATTGGTATAATGAGTTTTCCGACTTAAACATATATTTATACATAAAATTGAAAACTCTAGTCATACTAAGATTCTTAACATGGACCGAAACTGACTTGAGTCGGATAGAATTCGGGTCACACCGAATTTTAACAACCTTAATCACTGTCCAATCATAGAATCACATCTCATAGGTCCCTTGGCAAACTAATGCAATTGCACTATGGAAATATAATATTTTAAGTTATTTAATTTCATCTAACATGGGTGCAACTTAGTTGGTTAGTGTGTCATTGTCTAATTATTTTATGTACTCATTTTGCATCAAAGAAACTTGATATTTCAACCGCAACGGTTGAGATTCACTGTGTCACCCCCATAAATTAGGCTAGCAAAAGCATTCCGGATTAAAAAAATTAATCATTTTTTGAATAAGTCTTTGCGTACAATGATCGTTCTAAAATCTAACGTAAATTCAAAATCTAGACTCCAGATAGAGTTTGATGTAAATGTTGATCGATTTCCCTTTTAGTCTTTCATCATAGCTATTTACGACCATAACTTGTTTACATAGTTTTTTTTAACTTACTCCTTTGTAGCCTCCAAAATTTCACTTTTATTAACTCTCTCATTTTAATATAGGTCTATTTTTTCTTTACCTAAGACATATCGTGGTAGTCAACTCTGTGAAGGCAAGAAAAATCTAAGATTTTGTTAATTGTATGACCTCAACCCAAACAAGTGAGTGTGTATAATTCCACATCATTTGAGAGAGTAAAAAATGAATAGTTTATAAGTAGAGTTTTCCTCCTTACTTAGTACAACACGTTTTGGACTAATCCCAAGAACAAAAGAGTGCAAATTTTAGACCAAAACGAATAATATTATATTGAGACGATGAGAACTCCACACATAATTAGTTCTATCATTCAATAAACTTTATAGGATAAACTTGTGCGTGTATGTGTGTATGTGGGTATGTGGGTAAGCATGTATATGAAAAGTTGATGGCAATGATTGAAATAATGAGTAGAAAAAGCAAAGGAACATGGCTATTAGAGATTCTAGCAGTTATTCGTTCGTAACATGTGCTCCAATTATGACAACAACTAAACCACCTTCCTCATTTTTTAAACTTGTTTATTATTTTTAGGAAATTTTTAATTCATTAATTTCCTCTTATTTAATACTAACCTTGTGATAGCCCGCCCTCACAAGAATAACTTAGATGTGGTTCCAACCCATATTAGTGGAGGTGCACAATCCCACATCATTTGGAAGAGTGGAAAATATATAGTTTATAAATAGAATTCCCCTCTCTACCTAGTACAACGCGTTTTTTTGCTAATACCAAGAACAAAACTATGCAGCTTTTAGCTCAAAACAGACAACATTATACTATGAGCACTAGGGGACGTTACAAACCTCTCCATTTCTTGTCTTTTGATGTCATCCACCACCTGATTTTTTACTTGCCAATGTCCCCACTTATAAAGGCCTCAAGAGTCAAAATTTATGGATCTCGTTGTATATATTAAACACGAGAAAAAAAAAACATAAATTTCTTAAACGTATTTTATTAGAATTTCTATCAAATCACATTGTTTTAATAAAAAAAAAATTACATCAGAAGACGTCATTTGTCGTGTTATATCAATAAATCAAAATTATGATATTCATTCATGCTAGTGGCACGAGTATAAAACTTAGATCTTAATTAAAATTCTCCAAAAATTATTATTTAGTAGTGTCATTATATGTCACGTTTTCATAGGAATCATTGTAGACTGATACAAAATAAATTATTGGACTAAATGTTAAATAGATCACCCACTTTAGAATTAAATACTAATTAAGCAATGCATCCAATGGGAAACTAATTAAAGTAACATAGTTACGTGACGTGATTAGGCATTCGCGTACATCCTAATTGTACTCGTTTCACAAGTGTTGTATGACTAGAGTGTTTGGTCGTTTCCCATATAGTTCTAAGCATGATTGTTGTCAACCTCTGGTTCGATCGTCGAAGTCACCGAAGATAGAAGAAATGTTTTTTGTTACTTCGAACATTTTCGTCTTGATCCAGTCTTAGGTCGTGACAGATATTTCACTTAACTCTCGAGTTAAACGAGAGTGAGAGAGCAACCAGAAAGACAGAAACCCCGTAAGTGACAAGATACGAGGAGTAAAGTACTACAAATGCAATTACACAGATTTCCATTCGTTATAGAAACTTACAATGCAGTGCTTTGAAAATTAGACGGTCGGATTCTCTTTGAAGATCGAATCGTCGTTTTTGTCACGGCCAACTCCCGGATCGTGACATTGACTCAATCCTAAACCGCTAAAATGATAGATATGAAGTGATGTGCTTAAGGTAGGGAAGGAGAAGGTTGTCGCATTGGATTTTCGTGAAGAATGTTTGAAGGGTGTTTCAGCAAAGTTCAACGGCGACAATGGAAAATGCCCTAATCAATGATTATCTTAGTCATTTCTTTTTTTGACTCATTCAACAACTCTATTTGACCAGAGGAAAAGGATACGTATTGCCACGTGGAGAAAAGACATGGGATTATGATGATGACATGGACATGCCACATGGTATGCTTTTCCCACGTCACCACTTCATGGGGTCCACGAAGGGGAGTTTCTACCATAATCGTTCCACACTATCATCCAACTACGTTTGGTGCTCCCAATAATGCCATCTCCATACATGCATCAGTATTTGATAGCCAACAACATAGACTTATTATTATTATTATTAATTATATCAATAATTTAAGAATGTGTCAGCCCGCTCTGTGAAGATAAGGACGACTTAAAATACTGTTGATTGTGAGGTCTCAGCTCATACCAGTGGGAGTCTATAATCTCACATTACTTAAGAGAGTAGAAAATGCATGGTGTATAAGTAATTTCCCCCTCCCTAGCTAGTACAACGTATTTTAGGCTAACTCCAAGAATAAAAGCGTGCGAATTTTTGCCCAAAGTGGACAATATTGTATTATAAGTACTGAGGGACTCCACAAAAAATATATACTATAGTCATATATTTTAAAATTTTGCAAAATTGAAAGAGATTTCGACCACGGTGGGAAGTATTTTTTTTGGCTAAAAAAATGTTGAAGTGAAAAATGATTGAAATTAGGGGAGAATTGGTGTTTGAGGTTTGTTTGCAACTATGCAAACTAGCTAACAAGAGGAAACAGAGATCGTCTTGTGAAGGTAAGAACAACTCAATATTTTGTTGATTGTAAAAGCCTAGTCCATATCAGTGGGGGTGCACAATTTCACATCGCTTGAGAAAGTGAAAAGTGAATGATTTATAAATAGAGTTCTCATTTCTATACACTAGAACACTTTTTGGACTAACACCAAAAATAAAATCACGCAGACTTCAACTGACAATATTATAATAAAAGGTCTCCAGACTATACACATATACTAAGAGTCGAGTTTCATAACAAGATATGGTTTTATGAGAAGCTGTCGTTTAACTTGTTCAGCATGCAATTAATTATGTTGGTCTGTAACGTGCGTGTTATTGCCATGAAGCTCTGACATTTTCATGACGTGTTCTCGAGGAAGATTAATTAAAAAATATAATCCAGTCTGTTGAAGGTAGATGTAGTAAGAACAGAGAAACTAGCTTAACCTAATTCAGATTAGGAAAGAGATTAAATAATGATTTGGCAAAGATTAGAGAGAGAGAGAGAGAGGTACTTTATTCGCGGAAGGAGTTGACATTTTATGTAAAGAGAGAAGTGGTTCTCTAGGATTGAACACGTCAGCAGAAGCAAAGGATGTGATTGGGCGATGGAGTTGGACATGGCTGGGATAGGAAGGAAGAGGGGACCCACGTGAGTGTCGGAATTATTGACCAGTTTGGTTTAAAAGGGATGGTTTTTCACCCGCCTAACCTAACCTACTCTGCTGTCAAAAAAAGCGAATCAACTCTGAGTGAGATGCTCTTTTCGGGAAGGTACCCTTCCTGCCTTGGTTTTCAAGCTCAAGTAACCTCCTTCCCCTTCCATTGGCATCCATCATTCCTCTCTCTCTCTCTCTCTCTCCATCCAAGAACACTTAAAATTGGGTTAAGGTCTGGTTATTGTTTATATTTTTATGGGAGGAGGCAAATGACATGAAAGAGACGTGATATGTGGGCGGTGCAGTGAGGCTGTGGCCGTGTGGGGGTCCTTCTCTGATTGTCTCCGATCCACTGACACTCTCCGACTGGACCAGCCACTGAACCGCCCACCCTTCTCTCTCCAGTTGAGTTAACCCACCACACCTTTCCAAATAAGAAAAGTTCAAAAGATTAAATCAAGCTAGCTCTTCCCTCTCTGTCTCTCTCTCTATTCCTAGGTTTGCAGAGGATGCATGGTGATTCTGATACTACAAACCTACGGGTCGTACTCCATTAAGTTGGTGTATCAGTCTACCCTCTGAGGAAAATTTTCCATCATTTTTCTAGCATATGATCCTACGGCTAATACGAGCTGAATGAGTAGAACTGATGCCGTCTGATTTCTCCGGCTGACTCTTGCTTACGTGATTCATGCACGAGGATGGAAGAAGCAGCCTTCAAGTCGACGCCCTGTCCATTCCCGTCCGTTTGAAAGTAGCGAAGATTTTATATTAGTGAAATTACAAAAAAAAAAAAAACCCCAGACTTTTGTGTGAGCACCAAGATGCCAAACATTGAAGAAATTTTACAGATAACTAAAATCTAAAACTATAAAAAAAGAACGATAAAAATCTCGTAGTCACATCTTCCATAAAAAAAAATCAATGCAAACGTATAATTTGCATTAACATCAAGGACCGTTCAACGAGAACGTCCAAAAATCAATAATAGACGTTTTTCAACGACAAATGACATTCAAAGATGTTCAACGAGGAGGGGCATCCTTGGGAGCCATCATAAGGCCAGCAAAAGTCTTTGTTGGGCGCTGGATGAAAAGACAAACATCCTTCAACGAAGATGAACATTTTTTATAAGAGGAGAGGCACTACGGACGAATGGTTATGGTCGTTAGATCAAGAGACGAACGTCCCTCAATGAGGATGAACTCCCTCTAATTACAACAGATGTCTTTCGTCCCACAACGAACATCCCTCTATTTATGACATCGTTTAGCATTGAAGGACGTCGTGAATAATAGAAGACGTCCATTAATGTTAAGAGACAATGTAATTTAATATTAAAAGACGTCTATATTGACGAAAAATGTAATTGCGAGGTTTGCATATTTCTTGTTTTATTGTTTAAGATTTTAGTTATTCGTAAAACTTTTTTAAAGTTTGGGGTGTTGATAATGTGAAAGTCCAGTGTTTATTTTGTTAAATTTTTTTTTAATTTTATTTGCAAATTATAATCCATCCATGGAAGATTATAATATTTCAGATTTTAAGAAAGATAGTTCCAACCAATCAATCTAAATCATTGATTAACAATGACCAACAAATTAAATTTAATTTTAAATTAAATAAATTTAACTAGTCAATGATTCATTTGAGTAATTAATTCAATTTGAATATAATAATTGCAAGTGGAACTAGTTGCCAGTTAGTTTTATACACAGACCAAAATTGAAAGTGGGTGGAGGTGAAGTGCACGCTCCGGTGAATGCGAGTAACGTGGATGATGCAGCAGTAGACAGCGGTAGTATAAAAGACTATAAATAAATAATAGTGAAGTTCTTTACTACTTCCGGTTTGGTGACGCTTCAGCGCCTCCTGCAAAGGTGGCGGGACGTTGACCGGAGACGGAAATTTGAACGAGCACGTGCCGGTTGATAAACAGGTAATAAATTTCGTAGATTACCTTTTCCAATGAATATTTATATTGGCATCAAGAAAAGGCCAACCCATTGTAGCCTGTATCAAATAAACGCAGAGAGAGTAGCCATAGATCTCAGATACCGTTTGGTCGCAGAGATTTTTGGGGTTTATCGATAGAGGGAGATCAACTTAGAGGGAGGAAACCAGAGTGAAGAGAGAGAGTCTTGTTTCTGCCTGGGTTTGTCTCATTCCATCTATTTTTGGTTTGTTCCAATCTGTGAGACTTCTTGTACTGAATTGAATCGGATCCTGCTCTTTAGCCTTCTACTTCTGAGATCGATCAGAAAAAAGCTTCTTTTTCTTGATCTTCTTCTTCTCTGTATAGAAAAGGAAGTTATATGCTGTACAGTGATCTGCTAGTTGGTTCCTATCTTATTATCTTTACATAATGGTTACTGGCTGGCGAAGAGCATTTTGCACTACTATTTCTCGAGACCCAGAATCCGATAATTCAGAGAAGAACGAGAGAAGCTCTAGTCCTAACCCTAGTCCGAGAAGCTGCGTGAGATTACGATTCTTCGCCAGTGGAAGCAACCCATCCACGCCACGGTCGCAGCTATCTCCGCTGCTCTCGAGTCCCACCTTGCGGTGTCGAACGAAGTCTCAGGAAGCCATTCAAACGCCAAATGCTACTGCTAAGACCCAGAGAATAGCTTTTGGCTCGAACCCTTCTTCACCTCGATCTCCTCTAAAGCTGTCTCTTTTCAAAAGCAGCTTCAAGTTCAGAGTAAGAATTCGTACATTTTCTGTAATTTCGAGCAAAAAATAATGGCGGATTTTGACTAATAATGATCGTTTTGTATTTGTCAGAGTAGCTGCGGAATCTGTCAGAACAGCGTGAAAACTGGTCAAGGGACAGCCATCTACACGGCGGAGTGTGCTCATGCCTTTCATTTTCCTTGCATAGCAGCCTATGTGGGCAAAAATAACACTCTCGTTTGCCCAGTTTGTAACATCACCTGGAAAGACGTTCCGTTGCTCTCCGTCCACAAAAACGCCGTCTTTAAATCGCCGGTAGACCCGGAAGAAGTGGTTGTCTATCCGAACATCGCAGAATGCAAAAAAGAAGATAAAAACGTGAAAGATTCTTCTCCAAGAGCGTACAAAATCAACCGCAACCAAGTAGAGCGGCAGCGAAATAGACAGACCCCCTACGATGACGACGAGCCTCTTTTGTCTCCAACCTCTGGTGGTCGGATAATCCCGATTCCGGAGGCTGACGAAAACGACGACGAAGAGAATGTCGACGTGGAAGAGTTTCAGGGATTCTTCATTGATCCCAACACTTTTTCTTCAATCAAATCAAATCGAGGCGAGTCAGATATTAGCCTGAGGGAGTTGAGGAGCAACGTACAAGTTAGATTTCTTCCTGAATCAGCTCTACTATCAACTTGCCATGGCAACGAAACTCACGTCGTTGCTTTGAAAGTGAAAGCACCTCCGCCGCCTTCTTCTCGCAGCAGCATAACCTCTCCACTCCTACAACCTTCGCACAGAGCGCCCATCGATTTAGTGACGGTGCTTGATGTAAGTGGAAGCATGAGTGGCGCTAAGTTGCTTATGCTGAAGCGCGCTATGCGCTTGGTGATTTCATCTCTCTGCTCGTCAGATCGCCTTTCCATCATCGCTTTCTGTGCTACTACAAAGCGTTTATTGCCTCTGAAGAGAATGACCTTTTCAGGTCAGTCGGCTGCCACGAAAATAGTCGAGAGGCTCGTTTGTGGTCAAGGTACGAGCGTTGGGGAAGCCTTGAGAAAGGCTGCCAGAGTGCTAGAAGATCGAAAGGATAGGAATCCAGTTGCCAGTATCATCCTTTTGTCAGACGGTCAAGATGGAAGGGTCGATAACAAGGGGAGAACCCAACGGCGAGAGATGAGGTGGAGTGAGTCTTCCACTCGATTCGCTCATATTGAGATTCCTGTTCATGCGTTTGGGTTCTGCGAACACGGGGGGCGATACACAAACGAGCCGGCAGAGGAGGCTTTTGCAAAATGCATTGGTGGTTTATTGAGTGTTGTGGTTCAGGACCTAAGGATTCAACTAAGTTTTCAACCCGGATCATCTCCGGCGGAGATCTCCGCCATTTATTCCGGCAATGGAAGACCCACCATCTGTAACTCCGGTTCTGTGCGGCTCGGAGATTTGTATGGCGAGGAAGAGAGAGAGTTAATGGTGGAGCTAAAACTTCCATCTTACGCCGTTGACTCCAAGCGCGTGATGTCCGTACAGTGCCTTTACAAAGACCCTTTGACGCAAGAGGTAGTTTACGGCAAAGAACAAGGCCTTGTCATACCTCGTCTCCACTCCGTTCGAACGTCCGCGCCGAAATTTGAGCGCTTGAGACATTTATTCATCACCACTCGTGCTGTGGCGGAAGCACGGAGAGCAATCGAGCACGACGACTATACGAGTGCCCACCACCTCTTGGCGTCGGCTCGCGCTCTCCTCATGCAATCGAGCTCCATATCTCCCGACGAATACATTCGACCTTTACAAGCGGAGCTAGCAGAGCTTCAATGGCGAAGGCAGCAAATTACGAACCACCGGAGAAGAGTAACCGATCGGGACACAACAGGAAGTTTAGTGCAGCAAAACGATGAGCAGTTAACGCCTACATCGGCTTGGAGAGCGGCTGAGAAGCTGGCTAAGGTAGCCATGATGAAGAAGTCGTTAACCAGTAGAGTCAGCGACTTACACGGCTTCGAAAACGCTAGATTTTAATGCTAGTTTTCCAGTCTGACAAAAAAAAAGGCAGAAACTTGCTTTGGAAGAAAGCAAACGTACAAATACAGATGGGCCTTGGACCTTACAGCATGATTACGACCAGAAGGTAGCAGACAGAGCAGTCCTTTCTCTTCACAGTAAGATTTTTACACCGTGCCCTCTATGTGTTTGTGTTTATGCCACAAAGAGAGAGTTATCCTTTCAACTCACAGCCACACATCGATTCAATGTTCCTCTTCCTCTTCGTAGGGTTCATCATCATCATCATCAATAACTGCAGTAGGAAGCTCAGATGTAAATACTTTTTCCCTTTTTTTATCAGACGGTGGGCTATTAATTATAGTATGTGGAGTAGATAGCACTGAAATGGGTTGCATTATTCTCTTTTAGGACACCCTACTTTTTTAAGTTGTTCTACAACAGATTGTCCCAATGATTTGTCCTATCTTTACATTGTTTAAAGTTGAAATCTAATGATGTGAACAAATCATCTCCCCTTTTGCAACAATCATTTTAGGGAATTATGTTTTTTTATCAAAATAATTTTGAGGCAAACTTTGTAATCTGACCTTTAGATGGCCTAAAGAATGTTCCTCCTCGTGAGTCTGCCTTGAGCGTACCCCGTTGTTGATTTTTAGACTGTCTCTGTTGGAAAGTTATAGACGTTAATGTGATTACAGCATTTGCCTTTAACTTTTTTTGTTTTTTACGAGAACTGCAACGGTGAGATTTGTATCGATCTTTTTACATAGTTTCATGCAATTTTAATGCCGCAGCTAAATAATTGCACCAAAACATAGAGAAGCAGCAGAAAACCCAGAACCCAAAAGTCTATTTCAATATATCATTTGATGTTGTTCGATGTGTGCTTTGTGTCCTCTGCTTTTCCAACCCTCTTTCTAACCATAACTTTTATATTTTGTATTTTCCATTCGAAGCCTCCCACATGCTTATTGGCAGTGACCGACAGTACCGACGGCTCATTTCAGTACTCGACCCATCAAACATCAACTATCATCCTCCACCCAAATTTCTTGCGCATTTCCCATATGAGAAAACACGTGAATCCAGTGTTAATCAGGCCCCTTGCATCTCATATTTGCAGCTTTAAAGAGAGTTGAACAAGACCCATTTTTCTGAATCTTATGTTATCCATTCACTAATGTCACATGATTCCAACATGTCTTGACAATAATTCTTGCACCAACCCGATAATATTACGCGCATATGAGAAATGTATGCACATCAACGCAACTCTATAGGTACTAATTAGTGAAATGGTTACAAAAATGAGGCACGAGAGAGTCAAGACAACAAATAATAAATCAAAAGGTCCCCCAAGGGGAGGGACCAACATCATTTTACAATTAATTGACCACGAGAGCCGGAGACTAGCAAAACATGAGGAACCTTTTCCACTTATTGGAATTTGAGGAAGTAAAAGAAGGTATAGATGATGAATGAGTTTCATGGGAGCGTACTTTTATTTTTGGGTCTGTTCAACTTTGGCTCGAATCTTCTGTTCCAACAAGGCTATATCTGTCTCGAGGCTGAACATTCTATTCAGGGCGTGCATGTTCTCAAGGGTCTCGCTTAAAGTTCGGCTGTCACTCCCGTCACATCTCAAGTGCTGCATTGGACCATGAAGGAGCTTGTTTACTATCCCTCGGCTAAGATCGTCCACAGCTCTTCGACTTTTCTTCGGAACATCATCGCCCATCTTTGATAAGCATTTGTCTAGCTCTGCTGCCCTGATTCTTTCAGCATAAGCTCTCAATTTCTTGATAGTAGGAACAGTCTCCAAAGAATCTCTCCAGGCTTCAAATTGTTTCGACTCCTCCAATATAATGGCTTGAGCTTCCATTGCTTTACGGAGGCGATCCTCTTTATTAGCAGCCACTACTTCCTTAAGGTCATCTACGTTGTAAACCCTAGCATGATCCAGATCATTGACACATGCTCCAACATTTCGAGGAACAGAGATATCGACAAACAGTCTCCGACCACCAACTTCATGACCTACAGGGGGGAGTTCTTTAACTTGCTCCTTTGAAAATAGAAGACGTTCCGAAGCAGTGCTGGTAAAAACCACATCTGCTTCGGCTGCACAGGCAAACATTTCAGTGAGGGGTTTGTAGATAATCTCAATATCTTTGAGCTCCTCTCTGATGGCTGTGACTCTCTCTTCAGACCTATTCACAACCACCATTCTTGTGCAGCCTTTTGCAACTAAATGTTTAATCACGAGCTTTCCCATCTTCCCGGCTCCAATTACAAGCATTCTGGCAGTTGCATGTGATTGTTCAGGAATCTTCATCAAGGCTAATTCGACGGCAGCGGAACTCACAGAAACTGCCCCAGCAGCAATGTTAGTCTCGGTCCTAACCCGCTTCCCGACTGTGATTGCATGCTTGAACAGTCCACTAATGTTCCTTCCAAATCCCACAACGCCTTGCCCAACTTTGACAACTTGCTTAACCTGAGCAAGAATCTGCCCTTCTCCAAGGACAAGAGAGTCGAGCCCTGCTGACACGTCAAAGATATGCCTTGTGGCATCGTGGTTATACAATAAAAATCGGTGCTGGCAAATATCTGAGACTGGGATGCCACTAGTCTGCCAATATAAACAAAAATTGTTCAACACCGGTTTGTGCAACCAATAACTCACACAACAGAAAGCTAAGAATCGAACCGTTTTGGTGCATATCAGATTATATAAAAATTTGTTGTTTTGTGAAGAACATATTGGATTATATATCGGTCGAAAGTCAAACATAATTTGAAGTCTTAATTGATTGCAAAAATGGAATAGAAGAAAGAGAAGGGCAGACCTTTGACATCCATTCAGTCACTTCTTTCACACCACGATGCTGAGATAAAGCCACAACATATATCTCCATTCTGTTGCAGGTGCTGAGGACAGCAGCCTCTTCAATATGATTTAAGTTACATAGCTCTCCTATTGCACGAGGCCATTCTGCTTCTGGAATTGCAAGTTTTTCGCGCATTTCTACGGGTGTCGAGTGAATACTAAGTCCAATCACTACAATGCTGCTCCTTTCCTTTGTATATCCTAACAGAAGATCAATTGAAATCTTCAAAAAATCATGTGGTAGTTAAGCAATTTATAGTGCACACTGCCAATAAAGTGTAGAATCTTTGGAGCAGTAGAGATCTGAAACAGCACGCATATTAAATTTGACACCTATAAATGTATATATTTGAAACATAAATCTAACAGCAATCTTATAACCATAAGATGGTTAAGTTCTCAAGGAAAATAATACGACTGAATCACTGATCCGATCTATGAATTGTGTCTGTGTGAGACAGATGTGCTGTTTGGAAACTGTCATACACCAGCTAAAAGCATCATTGGTAAACATATGAGCAAGAGCACGTCTCCTTCCATTAAATTAAACCAGAAATGGAAAGCAAAAGGAAGCTCAACCATAGCAAATCCTTTACCTTGAAATAAGTATGCTATTATTCACAATCAAACTGTTGATAGCTGAATTGTAATGGTAATAACTGGATTGAGAAACACCCAAACATACCTATACAATCTTATGTCCTATCTATAGAAGAAAAATAATCGAAGCAATTACTGCCAGAGAAAAATTGACCAAATTAGAGAAATTGACATCAATGGAGAAGCACATTTGCTAGGAAAACAAAACACAGAAAATACTAAAGCGAGGGAAAAGAAGAACATACTGTCGGCTGCAGATGTCTTGAGCTGCTCAAGCGCAGAGATATTAGGCGTAATGCTACGGTCCACTCCATCCTGTTGAACCACCACATCGGAAATAGTAACCTCGCACCTCATTGGATACAACGAAGACGCCCCTCCTCTCTGAATTAGGCTCCTTCTGCTCCGAATTGGTTTGAAAATCACCGGTAGCAGTGACGAAGGCGACGATGTCGACGTGGATTTCAACAAAAGAGCCTCCAATTTGGCTCCTCCGAAGCTGGTAGATACCGCCATCGCCTCCAAGAAAAGCTCCGTAGAAGCCTTACAATCAGGAAGAGAGAGAGATGCAGACGTTGCCGGAGGAGGGGAGTCGGGGAATTACGGCCGGGAGCTGTTCAACGAGAACAATTAGAGCAAGGAAAGAAAAGGGATAGAACAGAATTGTGGGTCTTATTGATTACTGAGAAAAAGTAGTAGTTGTGGCAGGAAAAATTTGACCTTTTCTTGGGAAAGTTTTGGGGGTTAATGGGGTTTAGGTTTTGAGAGAGAGAGAGAGAGATAGAGAGAGGAGTGTGAAAGGGATTCTGATTCCTCTGCTTTCCGATTGGTGGGTTAGGATTTAGGAACACGTTTTATCCACACTCTCTCTCTCCCCTCTCTCTCTTTCGTTCCTCTTTGTCTTAAAACAGGAACCCCACCCACAAAATCTTGGTTGTTTAAAATTGCCCTCGTCAATTAAATTTACCATCTTGTTCAGTTGATTATCTCAGACATTACTGTTTGTATAACAATGGCAAAAATCAAAGCATCTTGCTAAAAAGGAAATGCTGCACTAATTAATCACGCTTAAGTTCTCCAGTTCTAAGATCCATATCTAGAGATGACGTGGCCATCTCTTGTCCCTCGGATGAAAGAGGCATAAAAAAAAAAAAAGGGGATCTGTGTCGAAGGAGATAAGGATTGTCGGGGTGGGCAGCGAAGATATGTGATGGGGATTGCTATTTAGGATTTCATGGCCTCTGTTTGCCACAATTTTCTTGAGAATATGACTAAAATTATCAGACTCTTTTTTTTCTTCCATCTGACGGGAAAAAATATATAAAAATCTTCCTAATTTCGTTCTAACTCTGTAAATGAAGATAAAGAAGACAAACAGTGAGGTATGGTCGAGATCCATCATACGTTTCCAGCCAAGGACCCTGCAAATTTTCACAAATGAGAGTTAATACTCGTTTTATCCCATAAATATCTGCTTTTTTCTGCACTTAAATTACCAATTTTCTTATTTGAAAAAGAAATCTTAAAAACAGGAAAGAAAATCCGACAGGGCTTGCCTTAAAGCTGAAGATTAGGCTTCAAATGAGAATCATTCAAAGCTTATGATCCAAGTACCTGCACTCAGATTTAGAGAATAGTATACCAAGAAGACGACATGCCCATTGCCTAAACAGAGTATTTTTAGCTTCAAAGAATAATCTAGTACATCGAATATGTGCGCATATACGCGTGCTTAGGTAGATACATGTATAAAATTTGTTAGATAAAGTGATATTAACTTCTCCAAATGACAACTACAACAGACCACAGACGTACCAACTACAATTTTCGATGGTACATATCATTTGAATAATGTCTTGAAAGATGAAAGATATTGAATATCCTATCACAAAAGGTACAGTCCAACAAGGTAAGGATATAAGTTCATAATCTAGACATGCCTTCAAAGTAAACAAAAAGATTGTCTTCCCAGCTGTATTCTACTTGGAACCAATCTTGGTTTAATTTAAAACAATATAGTATGAATGGATCCCCGTTTTTTTAAGTACCATGTTTTGAGAACTCAATCCAGCAATCGAGATTGTCAGGGTAGTTGACAAGTAAACGTAACTTAGGCTGAATAGTTATGCTAGTTCTGAACCGCTTAAATCACTCACAACATTTAAATTAGAGATATAATGTTAGTCTAAAATGAACACTAACAAGATCATCATTCCAAATAAAATCTTTATTCAGACAATATCATGTATTCCACCAATTATTTTTGCATACTCAAGGGTGATTGATAGAATATGATATTATTGAATATATTGGTTAATGGATTTGAAGCCCAAAACAGACATACCAAGCATTTAAGAAATGACTCGTACGAATACTTTCAATAACCAAATCAAAGTATCGACCACGTTGTTAAGAAATGCTAAGTTAAACCAGCTCAAATCCAATCAAAGTAAAATTCTGACAGGGTCAACCTATTCATCGGGGTGGATTCCAACATAAACTCAGCTTTATGATCATACTGATGAAATAGAAATCATCTGATTCTGAAATAAGAAAATAAAGACAGATTCTATATTTCCTTTGAAAATCACCAACATCCAGAACAAATAATACATAAAGTGTGCATATAATACATCTTTCAAAAGAGTACTCCCATAACCTAGGAGTTTATTCTCATTGACAAAATTATAACCGTAGAAAGATTGAATTTTGAGTTAACATTACAGGTTCATTGTAAGATACTATAATTCAGAGGATGCCGTCGCATCATCTTTGTGCTTAATCATACCAGAATCCACAAGAACAGGAATCTCTGCTGCTAGCCATGGTGCAAGACCCAAACATAATGCATGTGCTATGCCAAATCTAGGACTGAAAAACAAAAGCAAATCCCAAGAGAATTATTTGCATAAACATAATGCTGCGGGATCGCTAGTTAGTTATCTATGATCAAACAAGTAGAAAGGAACTATCTAACAAAAAAATAACTAGCACTTGCAGATGCATCTTATGTGATAGGAATTACCAAAGGATTTATATAACCACTTTTTTCAATAAATAGAACCTTGCTTATGAACAGTTAAGGGTCACTAGCATTTACAGCGAACTGAACGAGACTTTCATCCGATAATTTCAAATCTTCCTGTTCTTATACATATATCGTATTATAGTTTTGCACCAGTATGGAGATGTGAAATTCCTTTGTGTTGTAAGTGCTCGGAGAAGAGACTTGGGGATACTGACCCCATTACTGTCAAACTACAGTTTCATCTCACCAGAAAATCACAATATATCTTTTGCAGTTTTCCTATTGTTATTAGCCAAACTAATAGAAACTTAATTAGAGTATAGGTACCAAAACATTTTCTTTGACAAATATGATAAAGAGCATAAAAATATTTCCCCATGCAGTATCCTTCTGTTCCCTATACACAGCTCCTTTAATCTCATCAGGAAACAAATACCTGCTTCATGGGAATCCATGCAATGTCATAAGAGACATTATGCAATAAGTCAAGAAAATTAATTGGTTCTGTTTATCTTAGCTATTAGACATTATGCAATGTCATAGGGCAGGACAGGTTTTGGAGGAAAGTTATTGTCTGAAAAAATGGTGAATCGAGTTGGGGAGAGTTCAGATTTAGAGAGAAATAATGCTTTGTGCACAGCCCATGGCATGTGGTAATAAAATATGGGGAGAATTTTAAATAGAATAATATATTTTAAAGCCCGTGGTAAGAAAATACTCTTGAGAACGTTTTTCAATTTTTTTTTGCTCTGGCACATGTCAGAGGGACAATTTTCAGACTTTCTAGACCAAAGGGGGAAGAGAGATTCTGTGGAACATTTTCTTCACTAGATTGGGAAACCAAGAGGTAGTGCGCACTTTGACAAAAAAGCCAGGGGGCAGTCAAGACATAATCATTTCAAATCAATCGTCTACAAGATGGATTCTTCTTGGTTAAGTCTTCTTACACTGTGGACAATATCCAAAGCCTGGAAGAGCATTACCTAATCAATGTTTTTCCTTTAACTTCATTTAGCAAACTAAAAGAGATGTTTTTTCCTAACCTAATCAAGGTGTAATGCATAAGAAAGAGGACGAGGAAGCAAAGCATCTTTTGTTGCTCTGCCCAACTGTGCATTCCCTTCGGATTTGTGTTCAATGGTGACTTTGGATTTTTTTAGGGTAATATCCAAGACAGTGAAGCTATTTTCTTAGAATGGGGGGAGAAAATGTGGCCATCGTCCAAAGAGAAACACACAAAATTGTGCCTAGTTGTCTTTTCAGGTGCCATTCCGAATGCAGAAACAAGATTATTTTTGGAGGAAAACCTCGATGAGCAAATTAGAAATTTGTCAAAATATTTCTTGGGTGAGGTGGAGCTGTAGGTTATACTGATTAACTTTGCAAAGAAAGATACGACACGAAAGCATTTTTTCTATGCATTCTTCTTTGTAATTTTTTTTTTGTTATATTTAGCAAAAGCAAAATCACAACAAACATCATAACAAAGCTCACCATCACTCTAATTTTTTATAGCAAAAAAACGTTTCAATAACATTCCACATTTAAAAAAAATTACCAGTTTTTAGCCCAGAGTGGCTTGAAATGTACGGTCAAGCATATCTTCCCTCCTCTATACATCTGAAACAACCAGAAAAAAAAACACCAGAAGAGAAATCAACGAAGATTAGCAAGGAAAAGGTTTCAATACAAAAAAATAAAAAAGACTAACCTTCTGAGTCTTTCCGTCGAGCTGCGGGAGCTCGAGCTCAGGAGCGGTAGAGGGGTAGGTAACAGGAATATCAAACTGGAGATCGAACTCGTATTTCAGAAGATTGTGAACGTACCAGCACTTTCCAGTCCAACGAGTCCCTTCCGCATTAGCAGCGGAGATCCGAAACCAATCGTTGTCATTGGACTTGTTCATTTGCGTATAAGCGATCAAGGCCTTGTACTCCTCCTTCAGCCTCTGCGTCCATGCCGCTGCATCTCTCGGACCAGATTTCGTCGTAAGCAAAGGAATTTGGGTGAGCGTCGACTTCGTATTCGGATCCCACCCCTCCATTCTCGTTTCTCTTAACCCTAACCCTAATCTCCTGATCGATTTTGCTTCCACAGCAACAACAGTTCACTTGGCACTGACCGTTTCTTTTGTCCCGGGAAAAATGCTGCCCGTCATTACACCAACAAAGTGAGGGTTTAAGCGTCATTTCACTTACTGCAACGAGACGACATGGTTCCCTGATTAAATAGGCGTGCCGAAAGGGCCTGCCCGGCCCATTTAATCATCATTCATGGGCCGGGCCGGGCCGTATGTAATAAAATTTGCCTTTTTTAAACTACATACAAAAATTTAATTCAAATTAAAAAGAATAAAACAAACCCATTTAAAATTTAATAATTCATCTATTTGAATATAACACATTGAGCATGACACGTGTCCTAGACAAATTAAAACGTCAAAATAAACTTTATGCTAAAATAGCAAAAAAAAAGATCGATCCCGAGGGCCGGTAACGACATTGTGGTTGTCATCGTCAACCATCCCACCGCCTAAGAAATGCCCAATCAAGTGGATCATAGGATTTCCTTTTTGTCAAATTTTAATCAGTTAGTTATTTGACATTCCTAACACTTTATATTGATTGAGAATATTCTTGGCTTACAAATTACTCACTTTGACTCCTTTTATTTGCGCGTGTGCGTCTGTCTGAAATTGAATGACAGTGATAATCGCACAACGTAATGGACGACACTTTTTTTTGGTTTTTTGAGTTTCGATAGGATTGACATTGAATTTAATGTTGTATGTCTAGAGTCTTCGTGTCGTCGAGAATTAAATGTACCCTCGAAGAGATTTGTCTGGTTCCCCTACTTTACATTACGGAATCATCGTCATCAAATTGTTTGAATCTGAATTCGATGTCTGCTTCCCGGTATCATATCACTTAGACGAAATTGCCTTTTTTTTTTTGTTGGTATACCCAAACTATTTCTTAGTAGTTTTATATGCCAAGAAAATCGTATTCTATTTGAGAAACGAGGTTTTCTTCATCAAAATTTGATTTTTTACGATACGAAAAAGTAGGTTTCGATAAATTGTTTTTTACCTGTTTCCTATATTTTTTAAACGATGCGCATCTTTCAAACGTTACATCGTGAGATCTGGAATTAGAAGGTGGAATCGTCTCAGAAATATTTTTTTTGACTCGTAAAGGGATATGGTGGGGGCGATGTTTAAGTGAACATCATCATCTTAATTAGTGACAAACGTGCAATATTTTTGAAAATGGATTTTAGGGTTTTGACCAAACCACACCCAAAAACACAAAAAGAAAAGCTAAGAGAGCAAGCTTAAAAGCAATTCAAGTACTTCATTTTTCCCTTCTTCTTTCCTTCTCCTTCACTCAACATTCGAGCAATTAGTCGAAATACTAAGCATTCGCTCAAAGTCAACGCTGTCATTATTATTTGACCTAATCTATATCATCATGTTCGGAATCAATTAACAAGATAATACAAGATCGAGAGCGAAATAAACAATGATGGGAACGATTTTTCGAAGCCCGAATCGAAAAGTTTGATCCCAAACAAAAGCAATTGAAATGAGTCAAGTACTTTGCATGAAATAAACAAATAAAAAAGAAGGTCGAAATGTCAACGCCACTAAGTAGAATTCCAATATTTTTAATTATATACTTCAAGAGGAAGACGTTTAGACTTTAAGACTAACCAATTGTGATTAAGTTTAAGTTAATTACACTCTTTTTCATCAATAGTCCACGTGTTTTTGCATTAAGAATAAGTGTTCAAGTGTTTAATTCTTTTTTCCCACTAGAATTAAACTAGTATACATCTTGGTATGTCTCTCTCTCACAAACACACTTTCTCGGGTTATTCTAAACAATAAATAGTGGAGGGAAATGGAGGGTTAATGTGGAGTTCCTCTGTGCTCCTAGTATGATATTGGCCGTTTTGGATCGAAACTCCCATGATTGGTTAACCCAAAACGTGTTGTACTAAGTAAAAATGTAAGATTGTGCACCCTTACTAGTATGAGCTGAACCCTCACACATACTGGGTTGTTTTGAATGTTATTGACTTACACAAGAGTATGGATTCATTTAAAAAAGGAAACCCTAGATAGGGATAAGTAATGTGAAAGAGAAAACTCAAAGTGGTCCAACGACAATTTCATCTTAAACTATTTTATATTTCCATCTTGGTGACTTTCAAACATCCATTAATGGAGGAGGTGGACGCTCAAGCTTAAAAAGCCAAAATCATTGTGTAAGAGACAAGAGTTAGCCTTTAATTTGTCAAAACCTTCCTTTCTTAAAACTCTCCTCTTGTGCCCTACAAATGACTAGCTTTGTTCCCTATAAATGCCACTCCTGACCCACAGACGTGTCTGTCCCTCACTGGATCGTCTCAGTATATATGTTTTTCAAAAAAAAATGCACGAAAATAATAATATAAAATGAGAAAAAATAAGCAGAAATGGTCCAACACAGCAGCCTGCAACCAAATTTGGGGACCCTAATGGCAAGGCATTACGGCAACAAAAGTGTCCTTTGCTTGAGTCTGCAGAATTACCCACCCAAGTAGCATCTTTCAGTTGCCCAAATCTTTATGATTTCCTTGTTTTTGGGTTAACCCAAAATACACGTATTCTCAAAAGATTATGAGCAGACCCTCACAATCAAGACTATATTGAGTCGTATTTGATGAAGGGCAGACTGCCACTTCTCTATGTCAGCACCGCTGCTAGTCTCGTTAACCCTCTTTTGTCTTCTTTCTAAACCTTCTGTTCTTCTCCATTTCACATCTATCTTTCGTATTACATTATAATTATTATATGTATTTCTTCGTCCTTTTGAACTTTTGTCTGCCCGTCTGGGCTTTAATGATCTTTCTTTAGTGATTGTCGACAAAATTCACTCATGGTTTTTCTGCAACGTGTCGAAAGATGAGTTTTTTGGATCAATGTGGGATTACAGTAGACGTTGCTGGATGGAGTTTCATCGAAGCATCAGCGATGGAAAAGGAAACACGTACTAAAATAATTCTACACAAAGCGATGACTCAAACCTTTTTCAAACATTGTTGATTTGTCAAACCACGTTGAATATAAGTGCTGAATTCTCTTGATTGGGTTTGATTGGTTTGGTATGGCCTAAATTCTAGTTTGATTGAGTTGGACTTATATTTAATATTAGAATTATTTATTTATTATATATATTGATATTCAAATTGTAAAACTCATTGTACTTTGATTCTCTGTTAGTTAATTTCTCTTAGGCTCGTGGTTTTTCTCTAAAAGAATTTTTCACGTAAATCTTGGTATCTCTGTTTTCACACTACGTGTTTTTCTTTTTTCGATTTTGCGTTTGATTTTCAACAAGTGGTATCAAAGCCTGGTTAGGTGAAAGATTATGTAATCCGGGTTTCGAAATTTGTCGAAACATCAATTCTCTTTAGTCGTTCTATATCAAACAAAGTTTTCCCTATCAATCTGTCCCAATAGAATTAAGGCGAACATCGAAATCGATCCGAGAAAATAAAAAAGAAAAAAAAGGGTGGTGAAATTCTTAAGCTGTTTTCTTGTGTTTGAATAAAATCAATGGAGTCGGCCATAAAAAAAGGCTTTTACGACGAGCTCTTTACAGATGGAGGAAGGATGGATGCGTTTGCAGGAGGGGGGGTCATGTTCTTCTTACAGAGAATGAGTTTTTCTTTTTTCTGAAAAATCATAAACAGAAACAAACGAGGGTTGCTTTCGGCTGGAACCAACTTCTCATCAGTTTGATTTTTCTTCGCTTCGGATACAAGTTCTTCAACGCATCTTTTAAAATAAAGCTTCCCCCTTCTAGTGGCCACTCTTTCCTCCTTCCCCATCACTGTACGTTGCAGTAAATGTCCTCTCTCTCTCTCTCCTCTCTCTCTCTCCTCTCTCTCTCTCTCTGGTAAAGGAGGTGGATTCCTGATAAGACATTTGTGGGTGCAAAGGAGCATATAATATAATATATATATGTATATATATATATAATATATACCCATGACAAATTTGGTAACGTCTCTGCTAAAACTGCGAAGTGTTCATCAAAATTTTCAAACAGAAATTCTTCGATGAATTCTTTTTAATTTTTTAAGTTTAATATTTTGTCCAAAAGATTCTTTTCCACCAATGGGGCGGTTTGATTTTGTTCCTCATCTTCTATTAAATTAAGGACCGGAAAGGAGCCATTGTCGCGCATTCAAGAGCTATTATTGGTGGACTAGGGTAAAAAGTGATGTTCTTTCTAGTTATAGACATGTATAACTCCCATAATTATAATATTTTTATTTTATAACGACCACGCGTGATTTATTATTGTAATTATTTTATGCATTTTAACGAATCTACTTTAAAACGACATGTCTGTGGCAGTCCAACCTGTGAAAGCAAAGACACCCAAAACGCTGTTGATTGTGAGAACCCAACTCATAACACTGGGAATGCACAATCCCACGTCATTTGAGGTAGTAAAAAAATAAATTGTTTATAAGTAGAGTTCTCATCCTTACTTAGTACAGCACGTTTTTCGCTAACCCTAATAACAAAATCGTACTGGTTTCAGCTTAAAATAGACAATGTTATACTAGAAGCTTTGAAAACTACACAATATCATGGCACATATAATATCATTTTTAGCGGTAATTAAAGTATTTTCCATGCAACATTGGAAATTTCATATAGGAGACAAGTGGTCGTGGTCTCCTTCAATCTACATTTAATAAATTTGAAGAGCTTAAATAAATTAAAGTGGAATTGACGATGGAGAAATGAGAGAAAGGTTTAGTAGAGTACTAATAATATTGGGACAGGAGGAAGAAGATGTCCTGTGTCCTATCTGCCATTAAAGATTATAGAAGGTATCTCTGTTTATCCAGATTTGCACGAGCACTGGCCAACATACTTTTCCATCTATTTCAACCCAAAAATTATTAACGTTTTTGAAAGTACATTCTTCGTAATTAATAAATATATTGTTTTAAATTATCAGTCCAGTAAAACACAGGTGTTATGTTCCTAACACAATATTGTCCGTTTTATGCTGAAACATGCATAATTTTGTTATTAGAATTAGTTCAAAAACGAGTTATACTATGTAGGGAGGACAACGCTACTTATAAACCATTCAATTTTCACTCTCCCAAGCAATATGAAATTGTGCACCTCCATTGGTAAAAGTTGGGTCCTCATAATTAACTATATCTTGGGTCGTTTTTACTTTCACAGAACGGACTGTAACATAAATAGTAAATTACAGTCAATGTTCATTAGTTCACTCTCATTTTTTTTTAATTTATCCAGAATATTTTTTAATGCAAGTTCCTGAGAAATTAAAAAAACAAATCTAGCATTTTTTTTTAGGCTAAGATATTATATTTGGAAGTAAAGAATAATACCATAATTGAAACCCAGTTGATGGGAATCAAATCCCACTACCAAATCTTTTGAAACTATTCAAGCCATACCACCCATAACAAGGACACGCAGTATCATTATTTTATATGGATTGTTTTTTGTGATTTACAAATGAATGGTCATGGAGTTTAATATAAACACATCCATAGCATATAATATATATATATACATGAAAGGATTGGTTGGTATTGTGGGAGTCAAGTATGTAAAAGGAAGTACGACTTAAGATACTGTTGATTGCGAGGACTCAACTCATAGTGGGGGTGCACAATCCCACGTCGATTGAGAAAGTGAAAAATGAATGATTTATAAGTAGAGTTCTCGTTCTTAGTTAGTAAAATACGTTTTGTGTTAATCTTAAGAATAAAATTGTACTAGTTTCGACTAAAAGCAGATAATATTATATGCACGTGTATAACGTATGCATGCTTAGAAAATTGGATAGACCGCCACAGGAATCAACAGAAAATGAAGATAAGGAAAGAAGAGAGAAGATAGGGGAGGGGT